>QANX01003719.1:0-30364 GCA_003254975.1 Ochetophila trinervis
TTTTCTTTTTTTTTTTTTGGGTGTAAGAAAATAATTCCCCAAGCAATTATATATCTCATTTGGAATTTGTTGATGAGAGAAAAATAGGCTACTGATAAAGTGCAACAACCCCTGAATTATGACTTCAAAGTATTGCACATAGAAAGTTTAAACCCGTTTTGCCTTCGTACCAAATGGCAAGAAATGATTAACAAATAAAATTCTAAAAAAAATGCGCACATCTTCTTTTACATTTTTTTTGTCAATATTGCTATTAGCTTAAAGGGAATTTTTTTTTTTTAATAAAAATTGGGAAAGAAAATTTATTTCTAGGCCTTAAACACAAAATCTACCAATACTTATTGCCAACTAAATTATCCCAAAAAAGCTACCTTAAAGAGACTCAGTGGGTTGGTTTTCTTCCTTCAAATATAATAAAAAGATTCGCAAAGCAAAGTGATTTGGCAAAATATATAGTTTCTGACTTAATATCGTATGATTTTTATTTTTATTTTTTTGCTATTATATACCTATATATAGGTTTGTTAATAGTTTTATTCTGGATAAAAAATTACTATATTCCAATTTATGATGGACGGTATAGAATAATAAGTAAGTAGGAGTAAAGGTCTCTAAAAAAAAATTGACTAATCAATTAAAACAACTAATCAAATCCAATTTAATATATTTGGATCGGTTATTTTAGTGTAATTTGATTGGATCGGTTTTGAAAAATTAAAAACTGATCAAATCAGATCCAATCCAAACCGACTAATTTTTTTTTTTACAAAACATATGGCAATTAGTTTAATATTAATAATATATAAGCTTTGTTATATTAGTTTAAATTTGGAGTTGGATTACTGAATCATTATATTAACATAGTAATTTTGTTTTGTTTTAGTTTAATATGTTTATTTGTCCTGTTATTTTTTTAATCATTTATGTGTTAGGTTTTGAAAAAAATATAATTTTTTATGGATTACTTAGTAGGCACTTTATGTGTTAGATTTTGAAAAAAAAAAACATAATTTTTTAAACAAAATTTAAGTGCAACAAATTTTTAGTATAAAAAATAGCTCAAATATCAAATATTCAAAGTAAAAAAAGTTCAAAAATTAAATTTTAAAAAGTTTTAAAAAATTAAATAAAAGTTGAAGCCAAACTGATTAACCAAACTGATCTAATTCAATTATTATCTGGATTGGATTAGATTTAATGTATAGATCGGATTGAAAAAAAAATCGATCACTAATTTGATCAGATTGGTTATTTTCAAAATAAATTAGATTATAACCAATGTACACTCTTAATATGAGTAACATCTTAAATAATAAATTAGAACTAAAAACTTATTTCAGAAGATGTAAAAACCTTAGACATTTGCTATGCCTCTGTGTCTTACCATATAAATTGAGAGAGAGTTTTTGGTCGTATTATCATTTTTATTTTTTATTTTTTTTGGGGTGGGTGAGAGAGTTTTTGGTAGATAGAGCCTAGATCAAATGTGTATATATATAAATATTAGATTTTTCTGAAGTTTTGGATGAGGAGCTTGTGTCACGCACACGCCAAGTACTAGTATTATAGGAATTCAACGAGGCCTGTGTCAAACACACGCCTAAGATGTTACCTGAAAGCAAAAGAGAGTTTTTTCATCAAAAAAAAAAGCAAAAGAGAGTCAGGCTATCCGCTTTTCTTGACCACATGCACTTAAAATTTATGAATAAAATATCGTTTTAAGTATATCATGATGTTTCTTCACCAAAACTTAATGTGGAGTTCATGATCCGACATCTGCTCAAGGCATGTGCTTCACACACGACTCTGTTTTCGTTTTTTGTTTTTTGTTTTTGTTATTGTCGTTTTTGCTTTCAACTAGGAGGACTCTTCTGGTTGACTTGTAGTGTTTATACAAAACCAATACACTCAGAGAAATCGCGCTCAACCTGTGTTGGATTGTAAACCAAAATTAAGTTACTCAATTATAATTTTTTTTTAAATTTAAACGGATAGAAAATAAATTATTATAATATTTTTTTATATGTAAATCTATTTAAATTTTTATTGTAGATTTTTATTTCGGTTTTTATTGATTTATTTTTTTTATTTTTAAGTAGAGTTGTTAAGTTTTGAATCTGTAACTGTTAAATTTTTTAACTCTAATACAAAGTATCATGACCATAACAACTATATAGTATGTGGATAATATAGAAAAGTGTTTAATATAACTTGATTAAAGATTCTAGCGGTCATATAAAATAGTGATGAAGTCTCCTATAAGTACTATACAGTGCAAGCAAGTATATGCAAAATGAAAAAGTAAAACAAAGCTAATGAAACTAAGCAAGAAAACAAGCAAATCAAGAGAAATTGAGATATAGAATTAGATAAATTTGATTAATTTTTATACTACCATTGTGGGTGTAAATCTCCAAAAATCTTTTAAATTAATTTGCTATTACTTGCTTTGTTTGAGTAATTTATAATAATGTTCATCCTCTCATTCTACTTCTATTTTACTTATTAAAAATAATAGAAATATTAACCTAACTTATAGGCCTGGCAACGTGTTATATTAAACTATATTCGTGTTGTGTCATTTCGTATTCGTGTCAAATTTTATTCATCCGAACCCAACCCGTTACGCATATGTGTTGAACCATGTCCATGACGTATCATTCTGTGTTCGTGTCGTGTTTAATCCATGTCTACTAAGCCTAAATATATTTGTTCTATTTTTAACTTAAATTAATATATATTCAAATGATATGCTAAACATCTTAAAAAAAAATATTAGCATACTAAAATTCAACATAATTAATAACTGTGAATTCAAAATATGTAAAATATTATGAATTAAAGTTATACTAAATATTTATCGTGGCTAAGAAAAGAAATATACATTACAATTGTCAATTGAAAAATATTTCAAATATTATAAACCAAACTAAAATTGTATATCAAATATAAGTAATAGAAAAAAATAGAATCTAAAATAAAATATTAATATATAAAAAGATATTAAAATTATCATTTTCCAATTAAATAAAATATGAATTTTATAGTTTTTTTTAAAAAAAAAATAATGTAAAAAGTTAGTTAAAAAAATAATTAAATTAATATTTTTTTTTTTATCGAAACATATGATATTTTTCTGTTTTCATGTTCTAATCCGTTCCAATTCATTTTTTTATCGTGTGACACTGATATAAATTTGATCTAATATCATAGAACTAAACTTATAAATTATCATATCATGTAGCATTTTACAAAGATACTAACTTATAAGCCATTGGATAGGTTTGGAAGGCCACAGAGTTCAAATAAATCTCAATAATTCTATCTGTTTATTTTAGTTATTTTATGTGTCTCTCGCTAATAGGGTTCTAGATTCTAGGAGAGAAGCACCAATCTAACTATCTAAGTGCACACAACTTTTTAATTACCCAAAAAAAAAAGTGCACACAACTTTTTGATTTTTTCCCCTAAATCTGCGGCAGAACAAGAAACAGTGGGAAAGTGGACCCAAAAAATATTCTTACTACTACCTTTTTTTTTTTCTTTTTTTTTGGAATCTTGAAGAAAACCTACCACCTTTTTGTTTTTAACATTCCACGTTTTCTTAATTTTGCTTTTTGACACCAATTAATTCTACACATTTTCTTCCTTTATAAACCCCTAAACTTCAGACTCTAAACATCATCACCTCCTACAAGGAATAAAACAAACACACACTTCAAACATTTGTTTTGTTTCTAATTTTCTCATATATTTTCCAAGAAAATAGTTTGAAATGGGAGAAAATGGGTACGCAGACTTAGAGAAGCAGATGTTGCTTCTTCACGATACTCACGAAGAGAAACACTTCATGTCCAGTGAGATCGTCCGAGACATCATTCTCGGTGTATCGGACGGTCTCACCGTTCCTTTTGCCTTGGCAGCGGGTTTATCCGGCGCCGATGTTACCTCCTCTATCATCCTCATTGCTGGTATTGCTGAAGTTGCTGCTGGTTCCATTTCTATGGGCCTTGGCGGGTACTTTTATTTAATAATTTGTCCCTCTCATTCTACATGGTTAATTTCTATAATATACGCTTACTTTATTATTACTATTATTATTTTTAATTTTTGAAAGAGAATATTTTATTTGGACTTTCTAAAGTTTGCATTAACTTAAATTTAATTTTTCAGGTTTCGAAAATCACATCTAACTAGCATTTTTAGAATAAAAGTGGATGATATTATTTTAAAAAGTGCGAATGAAATATATATTAAAGGAGAAAAATAATAAGAAAGTTGATGGTATTTTTGAAATCAAAAGTATCAATATGTGTATTTAAAATCAAATCTCAAAAGAAGTGTGTGGAATTAACCTTTTTGTTAGATACTAATTTATTAATTTAGATAGCAAAGTATTACTACAAACAGTATAATTAATTATAGAAAATTAATTAATTTATCTCTGCTAGTGTGGGTTTGAATATAAATTATATAAATGTGCATGGCAGGTATCTTGCAGCAAAGAGTGAAGCTGACCATTATATGAGAGAACTAAAAAGAGAACAAGAGGAAATCATTGCCGTCCCAGAAATAGGTCTCTAATATTAATTATATGGTCTTATTGTTTAATTAATTCTCCTTTGGAAATTAAACTTAGTCTGGTGCATGTTAATATATATAAAAATGAATTAAAGTATTGATGTTAATGAATATTCCACAGAGGCTGCTGAAGTAGCAGAAGTATTGGCACAGTATGGGGCAGAACCACATGAATATGGTCCAGTAGTGAATGCACTAAGGAGAAACCCTGAAGCATGGGTGGACTTCATGATGAAGTAAGTAATCAATTTCTTCATAAACTATTTATCTCTCTAATATCTCAGTAATTGATTAGTTTTATGATTTAAAATTGGGGGTCTATGGGAATTTGAGCTCTCCGACAATAACTATCCGAGGAAAAATGATTTTACCACTGAATTTCTCATGCAGCCACAAGTAATTAACATTTATTTAATTAATTAATATATATACACACACATATAAATTATCATTTGAAGAGTTGGATCGGTTGGTATATATATGCTTTTCCTATCCACATTTATAAAGTTGTGAGTTCGAAACATATCTCTTTCTTTATGTATAGAGTTCTGATATAGTAAAAATGCGGTATAAATTGCAGGTTTGAACTGGGGCTGGAAAAGCCAGATCCAATGAGAGCATTACAAAGTGCAGTGACAATAGCAATTTCATATATAATGGGAGGAGTGGTTCCATTGCTGCCATACATGGTGATTCCAGCAGCAAGTGAAGCCGTGGTAGCATCAGTAATATTGACAATAGCAGCTTTGCTAATATTTGGTTTTGCCAAGGGATTTTTCACTGGTAACCACCCCTTCAAGAGTGCTATGCAGACTGCTTTTATTGGCGCCATTGCTTCTGCTGCTGCTTATAGCATTGCTAAGATTTTCAAAGCTTAATAATTTTTATTTTATTTTATTTTTTATAAATTCCCTCTTTTTTCTTTTAATTTTATTTTCCATTTAAGAGTATGGGAGAGTAGGGTATTTGGATGAACTAATGAAGTAGTAATGTTGCTTTGTACTGTCTGTCTACTTAATTAATCTATATATATATATATATATATTTAATTTCATGAGCGTTCTCTACTTGCATTAATAATGCAAAATTAATGAAAGTTCCTCCTTAATTTTAGGATCAATTTTGTAGAAAAAACATTGTTTTTTTGGAACAATAATTTTGAATTCAAATTTCTGCTTAACAAAGTTTATGATAAATGAAAAGTTAGAACCAGCTTTTAAAGCTCAAAATTTTTTTAAAAAGTGTTTAGAAAATTTTTCTAGAAGTATTTCAAGCTTTCTAAAAACTTTTTTAACTAAAATCAATAAAGAATGATTTTATCATAAACCTCTTCTGAAAAACTACAACAGCAAAAGCATAATAAAAAATCCTGCCAAATAAAACCTACGGGATAAAAAGAAAGACAATTCAAGCCTAATGTGAAAGAGAAAACCCATCACATGCAGCTCTAGTATCATATCTTTTAAAGCACAACAAGTATCACCGTTCTCATATAAGTTCGAAATGAAATTGAATTATATTCTATAACATCAAAGAAAGAACATTTGGATTGTCCCTGTTAAACCAATTTAATTATCAATTTTGGATTAATTAATGTTGATTAAGATTATTAGTATTATTTAAAGTATATTTATATATGCATTATAAGAAAACAATGCACCTAAAAAGCCTGGCATATTTTAAGATCTTCGCAATTATTGAAATACTAGAGAATATCACACCTGGTTTTTAAAAGTTGGATCTTCCCCCATAAAGCACAATTATAATATTGTATTACCAATATATTTCAACAAAAAGATTTTGGACAACATATATACATATTAGTTATTTTATTATCTATACTTTTTCAGTTAACTCTTTTTGAAGCATGCACTACTACAAAAATATATTATATATGACATTTTTTAATTCTATATAAACATCAATGATCAAAGACAACTAACGTTGATACATTAAAATGACAGTTATAAATTTTAAGAGCGATAAAGACGACGGTCCGTCTCATAAAAAAATATAAACGGCAGTTCAGAAAGACCCATAATTGTAGTAGGTTATAAACGACGATTCCGCACTGGAACTATCGTTTATAATGCCTCAAGACACGTGGATGCCACGTGTCTTGGTTGTAGACTATAAACGATGGTTCCCACTGGAACCGTCGTTGTTAGTTTACGTTATAAACGACGGTTACTCACTGGAACTATCATTTTATAATGTCCCAAGACATGTAGATGCCACGTATCTTGATAGTAGGCTATATACGACGGCTCCAGATGGAACCGTCGTTAATAATGGCCAAAGATATGTGGACAAAATGGGTAAAAATTTGGCCCATCGTTTTTGCCCCTTAGTTATAAAGGCTAGTTAAAAAACAAAAACAGAAAACAACGGGCCTTGCTCTGATTTTTCATTTTTTCCCATTTTTGGTTATAGATGACAGTTTAAAAAAAAAGATGGATCTGGCTCTAAACACGTCGTTTTTATCAAAACAACGCTGTTTTGACTGGG
The DNA here is from genome assembly GCA_003254975.1 of Ochetophila trinervis. Classification (NCBI taxonomy): domain Eukaryota; kingdom Viridiplantae; phylum Streptophyta; class Magnoliopsida; order Rosales; family Rhamnaceae; genus Ochetophila; species Ochetophila trinervis. The sequence goes on from QANX01003719.1 coordinate 7,090, forward strand.
TAAAGACGATGGATTTAGCTCTAGCCCGTCGTTTTGGCTCCATGTTTTCTTCATTACACACATGCTCCTCTCTCATTTTTCCCCATTTCTCCAAAAACCTTAAGCACCCAAGTCCTCCATTTCTCCAGAAATCCTAAGCACCCAAGTCGTGCCGTTTACTCTTTTTTTGCATTGTGGTCGGATTATTGCTTCATTTCACAGAATATTCATAGTTTTTCAACCTGAAAATTTTAAGGTGAGTACTCGGCAATCTATTTAAATTGTTTTTAACAAATTGTGAATGCATTATTCCATGAAAATGTTTGAACCCGTATAGAATATTGAATATATTGTGTTTGTCTAGTTGTTAATTTGTATATGACGAGCCTAACCTATACATTAGAAAGTTTGAATATTGAATGTTTTTTGTTAAGTTTGTTGTTAATTTGTATATTGTGTATATAATTGGTAATTGTATAAACTATCAAATGATATATATTAAATCCGATGATATGTATCAACTGCTCGTGCATATATTGTGCACATTTTGTGTAAAAAAAATTATATGAGAGTTTCGGTTTAATTAGTAATTATGTATAAGAGTTTTGTAATTAGAATTGTTATTTTAATTAGTATTATTGTGTAATTAGTAATGTTATTTTAATTAGAATTGTTTACAATTTATATAAAAGTTGCTGCAAAAAAAAAAAAATGACGGGCCTATGTGGGAACCGTCATGTATATATCATGTATAAACGACGGTTCCTTGGTAGGAATCATCATCTATATGTGCCACATAAACAACGGTTTCAATTTAAAAATCGGTGTTTATATAACTGTCCCGTGGCTTCCACGTGGCTTCGGCATGGTTTTAAATGACGTTTTGGTCCGTCGTCTTAAAGTTTTAGACATTTGTTTTAAACCGTCATCTATATTTCTGACTATTAACGATGCCTAATTAGACTACAGTTTACATCCATCGTTTTAAATACTTAAAACGTTGGTAAAAACTGACATTTTTTACCCTATTTGTTAGTGGTGATAAAAATCAAAAATAATGATGAATGTGGATATCCATATGCTAAAGAAAAAGATAATTAGAAAGAAAAAAAAAAAGTAAATCACTATATATCGTGTATATATGTATGTATATATATATATATATATATATAATATTCAGATCGTAGTAAAATAAAAATGTAGCATGATTTAACAATATGGTTCCTCCTTATCTACGTGTTAGCTTTGTAATTTGACGGGAAAAAGTTAGGAAGAATGTAATAATGATGTTTTAAAATCATTATGTGACCAAAAAGTAGGTTGCCTCTAATCATTATCAATTTCTTTAATTAGTATATGTTATGTAGAAACATTAACACCGTGTAATGGACGTTAGTGACTACTACGGCCATTCGGAGATTTTTTATTTTATTTTATTCTTTGGCTAAGAAAAATAATAACAATGTCAAACAAATTACTACTCTCTCTTCTGTATGTTCGTATTGAGAACATTTATTTCTAATCCATGTTAGAAACATAATTTTTTTTTTAAAATTATATATTCTAATGATAAAGAGAATAAGTACCTGTAAAAGTTTGATTTTTCTTTTCATAAACATATTGACATAGAATTATTCTAATTGAGAAAAAATCAAATCCAATGTAGATATATATATATATAGTTAATTAATTATGCAATTATATATTGTTAATTAATTTACTCATTATTACTGATATTAAAAAAACGTCACGAAACAATGTCTAAATTGATTTGAATCATTCCACACAAAAAAAAATAAATAAATAAGTAAAAAGAATTAAAAATTTGGTTTGAATTATTATAATTAAATGATAATCATATGGCATTATTGTAAACACGTGGAAGCAAATAACTAACACCTTAAAAGTGACTTTAATTATTTGGCTTTGCACGTTATAAAACTGTTGCTGGAAAAAGTGAATTGGTAATTAAGAAAAGCCATAGCGATTGTGAGTGGTGAATGAGAAAATTATTAAGGCCCTGTTGTTAGCTTTGCTCTCATGAGAGGTGAGTCAGTGATTATGGAAATTAAGAGAAATATATTTCACAAACTTTTGATTTTTAATTATGCAGAACATTACGTAAAATTAATAGACCAAAATTATAATATAATATAATATTTGACCCAAAAAAAAAACTTATAATATAATATATGCTTTTTATATTATAATTAAGTCTAGACTACTGCTAAAAATATTGATCTTTTAAATTAATTTTGTACTGATTGGCTAATTCAATTATAATGAAATTTTACAGAGTTGAATCTTAATGAAACATGAAACATTAGCAACTGAAATCATACAAATTCTCTATGCGTAGCTCCAAATATGATTTTTTCAGTAAAAATTGAATAGAAATGTAGCAATTTTCAATATTTATCTTTTTTTTTTTTCTAAAAATAAAAAAATATGATAATTTAGTATTTTTCATTAATAATTAACTCAAAACTAACTAAAATTAGATATAAAATATGGCATAACTTTTTATGTCTATCATCAACCTCATTACCAAGAACTCAAACACAGAAATATGGGTATATTCAAAGTAAATACAATCTTTCACAAATTTGCTAGACATAAACATTTTCCTAAAAGATAAATGGCAGACGATATCAATTGCACTTTCAGAAAAAGGATACATAAATCATACTAAAAGATTAATTCAAAATATAATTAAAGCATCAATATTTAGTGTCAAAGATAATGGAACATCCACACACACAAAAACAAGATGGAAGATTGCTCGTTAACATTTTCTACCAGAAAAAACCCAAGCTTCAGCAGCCAATGAAACTTTACAAACCAGCTCCCAAAATTTTCCAATTCATGTATCAATCAAAGCAATATTGCAAACCACTCATATGCCATTTTCTACAGTAACTATCACATCTTAAAAGAAATACTAAATATAAGAAGAAATTAAATGAAATGACGAATTTCCAAGACAGACACATACCAAAAACTTACATAAGTTATAAATTGAAGATCACATCATTATTCAAAATCATTCAATTTTGCATGAAAATGATAAAAACTAAAAAACTAACTACATATTATATCCAAATCCATAATGATTCACACACACACACAAAAAGAGAAAAAAAAAAAAAAAACATGTTTTGGTTAATACCGCTTTTCATTGATCTTTGGTAAAGTCTCATATCGCTTCCTTCTTAGATTTCTCCTCCAATACTTTCACTGATTTCCTTGAACCATCTATTACAACAACAAAAAGTAAAATGAGATAAAATAAAATCCAAACAAAATAAAATCGACAAATTACGAGAATAGTAAATTTTTCTCACTTCAAATGGCAAATACACATACACAAACACGTAAGTGAAAGTCATGAATCAGAGTAAAAGCAAATGAAATTACCGGTGACGGAGAGCAAGCCGATGATCTTGAACTAAGACATGTAAAGTGTTTTGGTGAGCTCCGACTCACTAATGGCCAGTGCTTTTTAGAAATTTGAGTATTTCATTATCTTGGACTCAATATCCCTAGTTATCTGAATATTCGCCTCCATTTCCTCATTTACCTAATTTTTAAGCTTCAAATCAAATTATTTAGAAATCTTGCTAAAATTCTTTGAATCAAAAAGAAAAAGAAGAAAATCCAGAGGAAAATCATACGTGGTCGAGCATTTCCTTCAGGGAAGAGATCTAGCATAGAATCACTCCAGAGCCCTCTATTTCCCGTCATTGGTCTCTCCAGCTTTTCTAAGAGAAAGGTTTCAAAAAATGTGATTTCGTCTGTGTGGGTGATTTCAAAACAAACCAAGTTTCAGAATAGGTGATTTCAAAATTTGTGGTGTATTATTTTAGCAGTTTTTGGCTTGAATAGGGGATGAGAAGTTCCTTCGTTTTGTTGGATGGGTTTGTTGGGCAAGAAAGAAATTAGAGTAGGGAAAACAAATGGGCATAAATGAGAATAAGGTTTGTGTCGAGATCAATTTTTCTTTTTAGTGAGTTCAAATTATTATTTTTAAATGGTTTTTTTTAAAATTTTTTGATAAATTTTGTTACCTGCTAATAACTTTACTGGTTTTGACTAATAGGGTTTCATGGCTGCTAACCCCATAGGGGTTTCATTTTAGTTTGTCCCTGTAGACCGAATATGAGAATCGGTGATTATTTGAATCTTAGTAAATTAGAATAACTGTAATCGATTAAAATAGTTCAGTAGGACAATCTAATCTAATCTTACATAGTAAATAAGTATAACTTTTCTTGTATTTATAAGATTGTGTATTGGATTATTTTGAATCTTAATAAATTTTTGATTTGAAATTAAAAAAGAGAAAAAGAAATCAAATTCAATATATAGGATATATGAGAGCGCTCTAAAATCTATTATGAGCAAATTCAGCTTTAAGCCTTTAGTGTAATCCATTTTCTGTTTTTCTTTTTTGGGGATTCAACCATTTTCATTGAGCATTGTTACTAATATTGTTAGAATATCACTTCTAACTATATGTATATAAACACATACATCTTGCTTTTGATTATGAGGGAAGAAGAAATTCCAATGATTCTTTCAATTCAAAGCCCTCTGTAGATTGCTATCTATTGGCACAAAAATTGAAATGGTTTGCAATCTATGTGACATAAATGTTTACTTAAAGCATTTCCAATAGTTTCATAGATTGTTATCTATGTAGCATAGATGTTGAAAGGCTTCTAGCATGAAATATTATCATTTAGAAATTTAATTCAAAAAAAGTCTTCAATAGTTTTGTGTGGGATAAAATATTCTCATGCTGACATGTCCGAAGACGAAATCGTTTGTCCGATCATAGCATATCGGACTTGTTGTGTGCCATATTTAGTTGTTATTTGGTAAGATCTGTACATCCAATCTTTCAATAGGAGGCTTGGAACATTGAAGTTATCAAGGTAGTTCAGATGTCCAAAATATCAGGGATCCTATAGAATGAGTATTTGTGTCCTCAGGATTCAATTTTCTTATTCTTAAAAAAAAAAATTGAATCCTTGAATATCGGTGGTTTTTGTCATCTAGTTCTGATAGGATTGAGTTCATGAATCCTAATAGGAATGGTGGGCTAGTTTCCTAGAAGAATGGAGAATCTCAAACCTATAAATACACATTCCTTTGTACCTAAGATATTATTGAAAAACTAGCAATTCTCAATATTTTTGTGCTTGAGTAGTCTTTGGTGTTGGTGTAAAAACATGTCTCTATAGTTTGGAGTCCCAGGTAAGGAGTATTTTTCACAGACTTTGTGAATATAACTTGAGAATAACTTTTTTAGAAATGTTCTTACTATTTTAACTAGTAGCAACGCGTAAAGAAACATCATGGCTACAATCTGAGGAAACGACCAGGTGACCCCAGAACAGCAGATCTCAGAATTAAGAGCTACCATGACAGCGATGCAATAGAAGATGAACTCTTTCATGGCCATGCAAGAGCGGGCAAACGAAAGTTTCATCAAAAGGAAATTTGATAGCCCCCATACACTGCCAGATCATGTCTCTCGATCCCGTGCAATAAGGTTCAGCCAATACTAGCTGCTTAGCATTACATCTCCCACACCAGTATCAGATAGTTCCGAATTGGGAATCTCGTGCTCCATAAGGTCTTCCCAAACACCAGGATATTAATGTTGGGAAGATCGAACCCAATTGGGAAGGTCATAATATGGTCATTGTAGTCCCCAGGCCAGGCGCATATTGACTATGAGACTTACAAGGAAAATAGGTGTCATGTAGTTAGAATTTCAAACACTTGATGGTCCTTATCCAAATTCTTTTTTCTTGGATTTTTCTTTTGCATAATTTGTTGTTTTACATTACAAGGTTGAAGGTACACCAGTCCTCAGAATTTTTGAAAGTTAAATATCATATTTTGGTTTATTCATCAATAAAATAGTTCATCTTTTGTTTTTTGCACTATAATAATGTTTTTCACGTTTGTCCTATTGTTGTGTGGTTGGTATGTCAATACAAATTTACGTTCCACAGTGTTCAACTAGTCAAACAACGAACTAGTATCGGACTAGCGAGGTCTACAAACCGGTTTCGGATTAAAGATAAAATTTCGTCGCATATATAATGCATCGTAGGGAGACTGGTTTGCAGTGCTCTTCCTACCTCGTTGTATGGTTAGGTTGACATTAGTTGTTAGATGGTGAAAAAGTATAAATCAACAGTTAATTGTGTCCAAACTTCACAAAATTAAAGAGCTAAACCTCTTCATTCATAATTAAAGGGAAATAAGTTATAGTGCAAATAAAAAAAAGGGACAACATTGCCCAATACATATATTAAAAAACACACAGGGAGTAGAAGATGAATTCATTCTTGGGTATTTAGGTGTTGCTAGGTGGCTGGCCTACCACAAGGTTGGCCTTGGAATCTTTAAGGCCGAGAGAAGTTAGAGGAAATGAATTGTTAATGGATGGACTAGGGACTTATGAGGATTAGAAGGCTCGTAAGTGTACCTTGTAATTTAAAAATATGGCATCCTCAATCAAATCGATTGTAGTTCAAACTTACAACTTGGGTTTGTACACTACCGTGATTTTTTTGCTCAACAGCATGAGGCAATTCTCCTTGAAGGTATGGATCCTTAGAAGTTGCTGCAGGATGAGCAGTTTTGGCTTTGCTGCTGGGAAGCGAAGAAAGATCCACAATCAAGGTCGATTGTCCAAGGACCGATGGAAATTTTGTCTTTCAAATCCTTTAGGGTGACCGCTTGTTCGGTCAATTGGACATGTTGCTTCAGGCAGAGGGAAATGCCCCTGGTCTTTTTGGGTTGTGGATTTTTTCCCTTTTAGTTTGATTTGAAAGCTTTTTACCTGGCATTGTACTATTGGACAAGGTGAGTTTTCTCTAAGATGTTGGGCTGCATAGTTTGGATTGTTACGTTCTCCATGGCTTTGAGTTGTTGGGTGTGAGGTTTGACCACAATTTAGCCACATAGTCATGGTTAGAAAAGTCATAGACAAATTTTTTTTAGCCAATCTAATCTAGATATCTTAACAGGAGAAAGAGGTATACCTGTTAGAATGTGTCGGGTGATGGGTGTAGTCCAACTGATCTTAGGTAATTGTCTGAAAGAATTTTCTTAAGGCTAAGCTCAGGCGTAGACTTCAATATTATATGGTTATCTTTTCTTCCAGTAATAAGGTCTCAAGTTTCTTTTCAGTATTCAGGTGTTGATCCACAACAATGATAGTTCAGAAGGTTAGAATTCATTAGTAATAAAAGAAATGTTCAAAGGCTCTTACCCAAATCTAAATTACAGGTGTTTCTTACAACCCGAGAAACACTAGTAGGATCAGTTTGACCCCACTCTCTGCCCATGAAGAATAACTGATCTTGCCAGTGTTTGTCGCATGTAGACATGTTCGTTAGCAATTTATTTTTTGGTTGTGAGTTCAATTGCCATCTCCATTTTTTCTAAGGTGTTTTCTTAAAGTTTGTAGAAAAACAAGATAATGGTTGGGAAGATGTCTACTGATATTTGTTTGGCTAGGACCAAATGTCTGAGAAATATTTGCCAACAGTTTGGCATGAATTAGCTAGGGGCAAGATTGAAGTGTGAAAGGAAAGTTCGGATGACCTGTGAGATAGAAATGCATAGGCTAGACTGAAGGGTAGCTCGTAGAAGCAGATGAAGCCAGAGCGCTCAGATCGGGCTTGACATGTTTTGAAAGTGGATTTAATCATGTCCGTAAGGTTGGTTCTGGTGTGTTGTTGACCTCAAGGTTATTTTCAGAGTCCAAGAGGGAGATGTCCGAGTCGTCCAGTTCTACGAACGAACTCCCAATGGGTTAGATTTCAGAATAGTCATCTACTCGGATGGCTGCTCTATGGTTGGAGTGGTCCGAAGATATTGTTGGTTTGGTAGGTAGCAAAGTGGATTTGGAAAAAGAAAAGAAAAATAGAAATATTGGGAAAGAAAAGGTAAAAATCAAATTATAGCTGAAAAAAACTTATCAAGGAGTGAAGAACTAGAAATGGTGATAGAAAAGGGGAAATGTGATATTTTGGAGCTTAAAAGGCAACGAGTAAGTGTCAAAAAAGTTTTACCCAATGATGACGTCGGTGAGTTGGTTTGATGCATAATAGGAGGCTTCAATGAGCTCAGAAGGGCAACGTTGTTTCTCTTGTGTGGGGAGAATTTGGCAACTGGCACCAAAATGACTATTTGCGGAAATGGTGAAAATGAGGCTGAAGGTAGAGTTCTATAGAAGTTTGGATGGACGTTTCAGATCAGGTTAGAGAAAGGACGGTGAATATTGATGGGGCATTTATTGATGTAAGCTTTTCGTGCATTGCTTTTGAAGGAATTGAAGCAACATGAAGGATTATGGGGATTGACGCAGCACCATAATGAAGCGCCATGGCATTTATGATGAGGATGGTTCAGAATCTTGGACATAGATGACTTACTTCATTATTTGTGAAGTTCAAATAATGAAGTGGGGGGAAAACTGTGTGGAATAAAATATCCTTGTGCTTACATGTTCGAATACGACATCGTACATCCAGCCATAGCAAATCAGACTTATCGTGTGCCATATTTAGTGGTTATTTGGTAAGGTATGTACATCCAATCTTTCGTTAGGAGGCTCGTAACTTTGGAGCCATCAAGGTAGTTCGGATGTCTAAACTATCGAGGATCATGTATAGAGTGAGTATTTGTATCCTCAAGATTCAGTTTCTTTAGTTTTAAGGAAACTAAATTCTAAATATATGGGGCTTTTATAATCTAGTTTTGATAAGATTGAGTTAATGAATCCTAATAGGAATGGTAGGCTAGTTTCCTAGAAGAATGGAGAATCTCAAGTCTTATACAATTGGTGTTTGATGCTTTTATGAACTTATAATTGTCCATTGAATACTCTTGATGATAATTAATTCTCATGATTGTCTTATAATTAATTGTGTTCGAAACAATTATAATTGGCTGCATTTCTTTTCGGCACGTGTTAGAACGCTTCATAAATGACATTTGAGCTTCCTAGACATATATTTAAGATGCCTCAGACAGTTCCCAAGAAGGCACGTATTCAAAATGCCTCATATAGCTCCGAAGAAGATACATGTTCAAGGTGCCTTGGATATTTTCGAAGAAAACACATGTTCAAAATGCTTCGGAAACCTTCTTCATCCTTTTATGGCCCAGAATTTCGAGCCACTTGGTCCGCTCAAAACTTCAGAGTAACTCCAAATGTCTGAAACCATAATCACTCCCTCAAAAGATTTAGTGTCTTCATTATCTCAAAGGTAAGAATTTCTGAGCATACTATGGAAAACGCTCAGGACTTTCAATCGGAACAACTCGAAACACATATGAGACTACCCTTCGGATGTAAAATAGTATCCACAGTTAAGGCTCACCCTCGAAAGACATCCGAGACTACCCTTTGGGTATAGTATTCACAGCTAGCCCTTCACTTCGTGAAGTGACACGTCAGTTCATGTAGTTACTTATGGTCAAAATCAAATCCTAACTCCCAAGACCTTCGTCGAAATAGGTTTTCATTCCAAATAAGAATTAATCCCAACCGGTATTCCCATTTCATTAAACTTGTGGTTTCAAAATTTGATTTCCTTAAACTTTGTGTTTTAAAGTGCTTCGGACCAAATCTTGACTGTTGGACTCACTTGTGGCCGAATCTCTCTTTGGAACTAGTCGAAGCCATGGAGAAGAAAACCATTGCTCCAGCCAAGCTCACTGCCGAGGAGTCTTGGGAGAAACTGGAAAAACCTTCGAGGCTGCTCAAGGCACTGGGTCACCCAACAAGACACTGACTTGCACCAAAAATCTTCGACCATACTCACCGAAGATGTTGCAATGATGTGCTTAGAGAAGTTGAAATGTTGAGAGCCGAAAAAAGTTGAATTTGCTACCGACAAAACTTCTCTTCTAGAGAAAATCAAGGAATTGGTTAAGTACGCCTTCCGACTGCAAATCTCTTCACGAGACCCGTGAAGCCTTCCAGAACACCAGAAGCATAGTCATCGACTGTGATGCCAAGCTGAAGGAATCAGCCGAGATTATCATCTGGTTCGAGTCCCAAAAGCACGAATTGGAAGAAGAAAAAAAGAACTTGCTTAGACAACTCAACACCTTTAAAGCTAAACTGGAGAAGGTTGTCACTAAGGGGAAGCAATGTGAAAAGTTAGAAGAGCTCATTCGGAAACTACATCGTTGGCACTCAACTTTCTAAGCCTAGTGACAAGGAGAGGTGATCATTCCAGATGACCCTCTGACAAGAGCGCAAACTCCAAGGACAAAGACGACGAAACGTGTAGTCAACTTCAAGCTGGTACTTCAACTCAACCTCCATTCCTCGGAAACAATTATCCTCCTGCTGACAAGAGCCCTTTGGAAAAAGAAACTTCACTTGAGTTAATTCTATAGTTAGAATTTGAACATAAAGTGGACCCGATAGTTAGGGTTGGAAATTTTCTATTAGAGCCCATGAAGTGAAGCGGAAATTTCCAAAGTAATGAACCGAGCCCGTGAAGTGGGCGAGACTTTTACCTAAGTCGCCAATTTAAGCATGGACTATTAGCAAACTAAGTCATCAGTCTGAGCGTGCACTATTAACCTTGAAAGTTGTGAGTAGCTCCATTGTTGTAAAAGATTGATATGCTAGAACCTACATAAAATGCAAAAATACTGGCTCAATACTAGCGTATATGTAGAATTATAATTGTTCATGCATAAATATGTGCATGTGAAATATAAAAAATATGATATGGGATGACATGTTAGATGTGAGATAAGGGCTAGTGTGATCCGTGGAAGTGAGCTCAGATGATTAATTATACTTGTATAGTTAGCCACTCCTATTCATTCTACCCAAACCACTTTCCAAGTTGTATGAACAAATTGGAAGTAGTAGAAAATATGTTGCTAAAACTCTTTGAAAGTACATAACTTTGACGGCATGCGTCGACAGCTTTTGTGCCATCTAGACTTACTCTGCCTTGTTGTTTTAATCTAACATTTGCTTTCACATTAACTAGCTAAAACGCTATGCTGGCAATGACCAATATTGTCTTCACTCTAGCCACGTTGTGCAGCAATGCTCTTTTCTTAGAGTGGGTGCCTACGTCTGCTTGGTCGAAGTGCTACGCAACAATTATCAGTTAGATTGCTTTAACGTTAGCTAGTTGAAGCGCAACACATCAATGTTTGATTAAATTTGGATGTATCTTGGTTGGCATTTTATTTGGAGCTCACATGATTTTGCAGTTGGACCTGAATATAAATCTCATGCAAAAATACAAATACAATTATGCTATATATACATAAAAAGATGTTATAGGCGTTAGAATAAATTATAAAATTGTGAGACAAATAACAGAAAATGAAAGCAGTGTGAAGTTTAATCATGAAGAGTAGATTGTTTACAAACTACCTGTCAAATTCGTTGAATTCATGATTGGTTCCAATTGTGCTTGCTGCTCATGTCGTGAAAGGACTTTCACGAATTGAATCGTGAATATATTTGAGAGATTATAGTTTTCCCAATTACGAGAGTCAGTTGGGATTCGACGTTGAATTACAATCACCAAATAACTTCTTGAGTTTCTTATCTTAAAAACTGAAAAAGATTCAAACTTGGAAGTATAATTGCGTATCAAATGTGAAATACCCCCTACCTGGCGCGCCAAACTATGATTGTAATTTTTTGTCTCCTCTTTTTTTTTTGCTAAATGTCCTCTATGAAAATGAATAAAAGGTTACAGTACCGGTGTGGTACCTGCCAAAGACACTCCAACACTCAAGTCAATTCATAAAAAGAAAATGTATTTTGTAATTCAAAGAGTGATTCTTATGTTTTGCGTGTAAGAATAATTTTCATGTCTTTAAGAATAGTTTACATTTCATCTCTGACCCTTACTTATACCCTTGGTGTCTGATGCCTTTTATGAATTTATAACTGTCCATTGAATGCTCTTGATGATAATTAATTCTCATGATTGTCCTAGAATTAATTGTGTTCATAACAGTTAAAACTGGCATTTCACCTCCATTCAGCACGTGTTAAAACGCTTTGGAAGTGGCATTTGAGCTTCCTAGACATATATTTAAGATAGCTCGGATAGTTTTCAATGAGACACGTATTCAAGATGCCTCGGATAGTTCCGAAGAAGACACATGTTCAAGGTGCTTCGGATATTTTCAAAGAAGACACATGTTCAAGTGCCTCAAAAACCTTCTTCATCCTTTTATGGCTCGGACTTTCGAGCCACTTGGTATGCTCGAAATTTCAGAATAACTACGAACGTCTAAAATCTTAATCACTCATTCAGAAGGTTTTGTGTCTTCATTATCTCAAAAGTACGAATGCCCGAGCATACTATGGAAAATGCCCTGGAATTTCTCTTGGAACACATCTGAGACTACCCTTCAGACATAAAATAGTATCCACAGTTGAGGCTCATTTTTCAAAAAACATATGAAACTATCATTAAGGTATAATAGTATCACACAAACTAATGTAATTCTATAAAACCCTAAGTAATTTATAACTTTAACCATGGAGCAAAGTTTGACTTTTTGAATTTACTTTGGGGATTATATTTCATCAGGTTTAGCGTTTACTTCGGAGATTTAAGCCTTAAGATTTGATTTAAAAAGAAAAAAAGGAAAATATGAAAATAAGAAAACAAAAATAAAAAAACTAAAGGGATATTTTCTTCAAAATACGGTGGTTACAAATTAGAAAGTTGATCTGTTGATATGGTACAAAATTTTTCTCGTTTGTAGTTTTTTTTTTTTTTTTTTTTTCACATTAACTTAACAGCAGAGAGTTTTTTTTTTTTTTTTTTTAAATGAATATCTATATTTCTAATATTGTAAAAAAAAAATTAGCAATCTACAAATTCATTAGAAATGTATTTAGTATTTTTTTTCTCAAATTATAATATATATACATAACCTTTATAATATATGCATTTTTTTTTTTGGTAAACTTATAATATATGCATTTGCATACATACATATATAGTTCTGACATGATTAAGACTTTATAAAAAAATATTACATATAAGCTATCACATAAAAAAAAATTATTTTTAAAAAATTGAATCAACCACAAATAAAAATTACCAAATTAGTAATGACTTCGATCATTTCAAGTGAAATAATGAAGATCAGTATCTATTTAATGAGTTGCTCTTTTTCTATTTAGATTTTACTTTTTAAAAATCAAAACATATTAAAATGATATATAATCTTTTAGTTGATGTAGATTGACATATTAGGAGTCACATAGTTCTTATTGCTTTATCTTTTTCCTTTTGTTATTTATTTGAAAATTTTACCTTGAAATAATAAGTTTTTCCTTTTGCCTAGAAGCCTTGAAATGCAGAAGAAATTGAATATTAACGGAAAGGAATTCAGGGGCAGAAAATATTTGGGAATAATTTTGGGCTGGGCTCGGACTTTGAAAATATGCTAAATTTGTTTACCCAAATAGATTAGAATTTTTAAAATTTTTATTTTTATTTTTTATTTTAAAAAGTTATAACTATTTTTTTATAATTTCAATGAACTTTTTTAAAATAATAAATTAAAATGAAAAGTAGACATTGGCTTTTCAATATAGAGAGTCAAACTCACTCTCTATATAGAACTTCATTTATTGCTTTATAATTTTCTACACATTTATAATTAAATATATTAATTATAATTTTATATTTTAATTTTTTTAATATTATTTTAGTTNTCAAGTATCACTTCATTAGAAATTTGATTGAGAAAAAAAAATTCAAGTTGTAGAAGATTTCAGCAGAGTTCAATCTTTCAGATATTAGGACCAAGATTATGCCTTTGAGCAACTTCAGTACTTGTAAGAAATTGCTCAGGATAGGTCCAAAACGATTGGTGTCATTGCTGGGATGCTGAGTCTGCTTTTGCACTTTTTTGGTCTAGTATGTTTGAGGATTAGGAGAAGATATGTGAGGTTTTAATCCTAAAGCATTTCTTTAAGTGAAACAGTGTCGTTTTACTTTGGCAGTTCGGGTTCCACTCAAGCTGCTCCAAACGATGATGATATTCATCGGTTTCATTGTTGTTGGCTTCATATTATCAGATTTTAGAGTTTACAAAGTTAGAGAGAGAGAGAGAGAGAGAGAGGGACGATTAGAAAGAGAGGAGAGAAACATTGAAAAAGAGTGAGAGATTGATTCTTTGTGTTTTGGGTTATAGTTTGTACTTGTGTATCTCTTTGGAATTTCTATATCTCTTCTCTTTATCTTCTATGATACTTTGTAAACAAACAATCATATAGTGCAGAATGCTTTCTCGTCGGAGCTCAAGGACGTAGGTCTTATTTGACCGAACCTTGATATAATCTGTATATTTTGTTATTTCTCTTTTATGTCACTATTATATATTTTATATGCGTATGTGTTTTTGTTACCGTGTTGTTATCTTTTTAACATGTTCAGTATTTAATACTACGATATCTTCATTACCATTTTTTTTTTGTTTTTTGTGAAACGGTGGTACCAGGCGCTAATACCAGTTTAAGTGATTTTATAATCTGTTGACATTTGCAGTATTACATGTCTAACTCACCTTTTAATTTCATTTTTAAAAAAGTAGAAAAAGAGTTAAAATTATAAAATCACTCTAAGTTTTTTTGCTTTTTCTTTTCTTATTTAAAAAAAAAAAAAAAAGCAACTAAGAATAATATTCAATTATAATTAATAATTAATTATATTTAATATTTTATTTCCTCCAAAACATATTATATACCATTGTTATAAATTAATTAAGAATAAATAAGTATAAAATATTCTAAAATATAATTAAAGTAACAAATTAAAATGATTGAGGATGAAGAAAAAGGAATTATAGAAAAAAGCAGGATTAAAAGGGAAAAAGGTATAAAGTACTCCTCAACTTTCATCCATGTCTAGTTTGCCCCTATGTATTTATTTATTTATTTATTAGAATTTGACAAAATTCGCCATATAATATTCCAATAAACTAATAAAGCAAACACAATATGTTTAAAGTTATAACATTTTATTGGATTAAATTGACAATATAATATTACAATGAACTATTTAAATAGACATAACTTCTTCTTTTTAACAAATTTGACATAAATGAACAAAATTAATTTTATTTTTCTGGGGGTTAATATTGTTCAACTTTATCAATTTTCAGGGCAAGGCTAGAGTGCAACCCTCTATAGTTGCATTAAAAGATACTTTTCCATTTTGACTTGTAACCTGTTAAACCGGTCACAGTAAAGGATATTTACTTTTTTATTTTTCTTTTCTTTCTTTTTTCTTTTCCCCTCGTCTTCTCCAGCGCACCCTTTCAAAAAGATTTTTTTTTCGTTTTCCCGTCTCCCCGTTTTCCGATCAACCTCTACAACAGTGGGCAAGAATTTTTTTTTCCTTCTTCTTCTACCTTATTTTTGCATGGTAAGTTTGTTTGAATAACTTTGAAATTTTTTGTTTCTCTTCTTCCATATTCCCCACAGGCACCGATGATATAAGTATGAAATAAAACACCCAAATTTTGATTTTCTTCTCACGGTTTATCTGCAATTGTTTGAATTTTTGTGTTTTTTTATTTCACTTCTCCCATATCATTCTCACTGTTTCTCTGCAATTTTTTGTTTATTTATTTTTTCATTTCTCCCATATCAATCTCACGGTCTCTGCAATTTGTGATTTTATAATGCAAATTAGGTAGGCGTTACAGAGTTATCGTCCTCAAATCTCGCCCGCAATACATTGTCCACATTTAACCATGGAGGGTGAAAGTAAGTAATATGACAATGTCTGATTTTATTTGTGATTTGAAGTAAATTGAGTGTTTATGTGTATATTTTGATGCCAGATAGTGTGTTTTATTATGAAAATGATATATGTGTTCTGTTTAATAAATGGTTCACTGTGGGCATGTTGTTTGTGGGCATGTTGCCGTTTGGTTTCCCAGTATTGGGTGTTATATGAAAAAATATGGAGATTTACCTTGTGATTTACACGGGGTACCTCTCATAGTAATACGGGGGTAGGCACGTAGTAATAGGCGATAGGCTAGTTAGTATATCTGCCTTTCACCCCGTACAAAGTTTGCGGGTGCCCCGGGGAAACAGCGGGGTAAGTTATAACAAGTGGATAATGACTTTTACCCCGCATGTACAATGGGGGCCACCATACACGAGGGGCTGGAATTGTAGATGTTTGGTGTCGCTGCCATGTGTCCCGTACACGGTATGCGGGTCCCCCGTATGAAACCGGGGGTAATTTATTATAATATACATGTCAAGGTGTATCCCTTGTGTACGACGGGGTACCCCGGGCGTATAAATGGGAGAAAAGGCAAGAGCATATTTTGTGTCACTGCCATTTCTCCCCTACATTGTCTGCCAGGACCCCGTTTATAACCCGAGATAATTTATTTAATATACATACACATATGTACCCCGTGTTTTACACGGGGTACCCGGAACTAAGGGACGGGAGGCATATGTGAACATTGCTTGGCTTCTCTGCCATTTGTCCCGTACATCAGTGTGGGGCCCCTCATTCAACACCGGTGTACATTCTTAACCATGTTTTAGGGTTTTACCCAGCTATTTCAAATTTCCTTTATAGTATGAAATCTTGTTGTATAAATCATTATGTGCACATGATGTTTTTGATGAAACAGAAGGGAAGGGTAATATTAAGGAAAAGAAATTGTCTGCGAATGGATGGTTCAACTATTAGTGAGTACAAAGCTATGTTAAATTCTTTTATAGATAAAGTAATTTTCTACTGCCATGTGAACAAAATATTTCGATTGGCGAAGCACTAACTGTAAATTATATTTCGTTATATTTTATTGTGGTGCAGTAATAGTGAGGTTAAATGTCGAAAGCAAAAGAGTGCTTTTAAAGTTAATGCGGAGGTAAGTATAACAGTGAAATTGTATGTGCGTAGTAGCTGCTTAAGAAAAAAAATATAATTCTGAGGTTTGTCTCTATTTAGGTTATGAAAGAATTGGCTCAGGAATGGAAAGAGCTTGAGGCTGATGAGAGAGCGAAATATGAAGGGGTCCGAGTCCAGTCTGAGAGGAAGAAGACTTTTGTTAGCAGATGTTCCCCGGAAAGACTGTGGAGCATTGCAGAAGGGTTAAGCAACGCTCAAAGGAATGTAATAAATGAATTAGGCTTCGGCTGTTTCATTACTCGGAGAATTTGCAGGATAAAGAAGCAACTGCTGTCATGGCTAGTGGATCAATTCGATCAAGCTTCTTGCACACTCACACTTCACGAAGTGCAGTCCACATTAAGTGTACACGATGTTCAACGAATGATGGGACTGGTCGATCAGCACGGTGAAGTTGATGACACATTTTCAATGGAGGATGTTGAGGTCCTGAAAAGGAAATACGCCACCGACGACAGAGGCATATCGATTGTTGACCTGCAGGCTCTGCTGTTGAATAACCGTGCAACAGATGATGATTTCAAGGTGGTATTCACACTATTTTTGATGGGGACAATTATGATTCCGAACTCAAAAATGGTAGTTAAAACAAGCAATCTTGGGCTAGTGATGAAGCTCAAACTAATTCCAAAGCAGAAATGTGCTTTGTTTAAATTCAATGGATTTGTCGAGGGGATGAGGAAGTATAAGGAGCGCAATGTACGCTATATTCCTGGATGCCTCCTAGTTTTACAGGTTATTCATCTATAATGACATTCCGAATCTCGTTGTCTACTCATAGCATACGTAATTTTGCTATCCTATTGCATGAATTCATTATTGTTGTTTGTCATACAGCTTTTTTATCTGGGTCTGTCTATGAGTGGAAGTAGAATTGTCGAAAGTTCGTTGATGCCCATTACTGCTTGGGGGAATCTGAGATGAAGTGATTCATGAAGATTTTCACCCTAACTAGAGGTTTCCTTTCTGAGAAGGTAAATTTAGCAAATATAAACTCTTTATGCCATACTTTAAAATTTGTGCATTTACTTATTTAAATTAATTGCAATTTTGTTTCACCCCGTTGGCACTTAAATATCAGTTCTGTGTATTATAGGTTTATCAGGGCGAAGCGTCAACGTCGAAGGACAGTACGAGATTCATCCTCCCTCAGAAAAACAACAACATTATTAACAGTGCAATAAGAGTAGCTGTACAGGCCATTCAAACAGATGTTGCTGTTTTGCATGGAAAGGTCACAGATTCTAGTAAAAACTATAGGAAATTTAAGGCGAAGGTGACAGAGCACCTTTCAACAATTTCTCAAACACTGGCAAAGTTGAATAAAGCAGTTGAAAATTTGACGTCGACTTCCTCAAATTTGAAGTTGAAATGTGAGACGGTCAGAATTCATCAGACAGAGAATAGCAAAGGCAAACAACCAATGCATGCCGGCCACAAAAAGCTTGAGAAAGAAGGATTCGTCAATCATATTGCTTTCTGCTGACGAAGAAATTCCACCGAAGAATTGTGCGGACAACGAATCGTCCTCTTTTGGCACATCACAGTTCATAAAGCAGTTGGATGCATTGACGGCAAAGCTAGCACCCACTTGAGTAAGAAAATTTGTCATTTGTTATTTCTTATTTTGTTTGTCAATTATGTTGCACAAGTTTGAAATATTTGTGACTCATACTCTAAATTTGTCATGCGAGGGGGAAAAAGATTGACACTTCTAATGCGCCAAGTAAGCGTTACATGCGTACACGAGCTTCAACACGTCGTAGCGGTGTGCCACCGAATGATGAAGGTTTCAAAATGAGTGGAATTCAAACAAACGTCTCCAGTTCTTCCAAGTTCATTTCTGCGGGTCCGTTTCATGTCGAAAAATTATGCCGCTGGCCAATGCGAAATTACTTGAGTACATTTTCGACTCAAAACTTGATCCAGATTACGTACACTCTCTATCGTTCGAGTCAATTTGTTTAATTTGATATGTGAACTGTGTTTTGTTAAATAATGGACATCAAACTGTTGACTTTCTTGCTTATGTTTGTTAGCGAAATATTGGTGCAAACGGCTCAAAATTTTTATACTCGCCATGTACTTCAGTCATTAAGGCCTTCGAGGTGGCTGAATGGTGATGTAAGTTATCTATCGCTTCCCTGCGTATGTCATTCGTATTCGATGTATTTAACAGCGTATGTTTAATTTTGAAGGTCATAACATTGGCGGCAGACATGCTCTCACGCTTCACCAACGACGAAAGTATTCAAACGAAGCTAGGAATTGGTTTTTGCTAACTTACTTCCAAGTACATACTTGTTAGATTGATAGTGTTTGGTGAATGTGTTTTGGCATGCTAATGAAACTAATATGTGCATTGTATTTTATTTGTTTTGCATCGGCTAGCAACAAGCATTGCAAACTGATGCTCCTGCTTAGTATTTGTTTTGCATCGTCCTTTCTCCACCGAGGTATAATCAATGAATCAGGAATTTTATCAAGATGCTCCTGCTTCATGATGTACAAGGAATGACTACATGGAATGCCAACACTGTCAAACAAGTTGCATGAACATTCTATATGGTTATGTTTAACGTAATACGTCACGCTCCATTTGGACTGAGGTTCTCTAAACTTGGTCAAGCTGTACAACCTCTTTCTCCATATCCGACGCAATCGTTTTTAATCAACAATGTCTCATCCTATATCTGCATTTGCACTTTCTTATAAATTTTCCTGGTATACACTTCTCCTGCATGTTTCTCATAATGCTTGAGGTGTGTAATAGGGACTGAAATTGTAGATGTACTCTTAACATCGTTGTGTACCTCCTTGTTCCGCACTCGTGATATAGCCCTGTCTATCTGCATTATGAACTCATATAACTTCAATCTGCCTTTCACATATTTGTTCATACAGGAATTCATGCTCTCACATCTCTGAGTGCTACGCAATCTAGCAAAAAATTTTCCCTTCATGAAAGCTTCGGCCCACAATCCACGTGTCTCATTCATCTTTTTTATCAATTCATTACCATGCAAAGAAAATTTGTCCAGCATGCAGGACCATCAATTTTGGAACTCCTCCACACTATACTCATTCATCATGCAATCAGTGAATGCCCGCACCTTGTCTGGATCATGCATGTTTGCTTGAGCATTCCTCTCTCTATTCCATGTGAACAGTCAGTGGTTCGCGTGCGGAAAAACGTCTTGAATTGCTTTTCTCATTACCTTATCTCCATCAGTAACAACTGAATTAGGATGCTTATTGTACATTGCTTGAAGAAAAGTACGCAGAATCCATGTATACGTTTCAACTGATTCATCGACTAGAAGTGCCATTCCAAAAATGCACGTCTTGCTATGGTGGTTTACACCCACTAGTATAACCAGTGGCTTGCCATACGCGTTCGTTTTGTAAGTTGCATCGAATGCCATCACATCCCCAAAAGACGTGTAATCAAACTGAGATATTGAGTCTGCCCAAAATATGTTCGTAAGTCTATTATTTGAGTCAACTGTATAGTTAAAGAATAGATCCGGATCTATCTTCTTCTTAGTACGAAAGTGGGCGATCAAACTTTTTGCATCCATTTCGTGTACACCATCATTGCGGTCGGACGTAAATTTATTGTGCAAATCTTTCAATGTAAACCCCACTCGATCGTATCCACCAGCTTTGTCCGCCATGTACTCCAATATTTTAGATGTTCCAATACCAACATTGTGCATGCCTCTAGCTTCTGTCAGAGGGATCTTCAACTGATCCGTTGGATCGAAGAAACTGTATTTGGATACTAAGCAATGGATGTGAATGACCATGTACAAATTTTGTCACTATCCAATTTCCTTTTGCCCTATTTTTAATCACACCAAACAAAGCTGGACATCCTACTCAAGTAAATGCCCTCTGTTCCCTCTGCCTATCTTTTTTGCCGTGCCACACATGGCTTCTATATCCTTCCTTTTCACAAACCCAAATGCGTTTTCGATTGTCTCTGTTACAATCTTGTTTCACATGATGCTTGCACACGCCGAATCCAATTATTTGTGCATACGTTGAATAGAACTCAGCTGCAGCTTCAACAGACTCAGACTCTTCACCTATCATGTCTTCTGTACATAAAGAACCATAATTTTTTCCATTTCTGAATTTCATTTCAACATCTTCGATGTTCATACTCTCCAAATTATTGCAATCCATACTTTCGATACTTTGTTGTCAAATGTTTTTAACTTCCACCCTATGAGCATCCACTATATTTATATCTTCTACAAAAGTTTCAACTGTACTGTAATTTCTCTGTCTTCTACACATTTGGGGTGCTATACCACTGAATTTGCATAGCCAAATAATATGACACATTATTCAGGTAAACGACGTATAAAATATATATTTGGAGACGTAAAAGTAACACCACAACATTTGTCCCTAACAACGCCACAGTAACATATTTAGATCAATTTTTCAAATAAATGCTCTGAACTCAAATTGTAAGATAAGGCAGAAGTTTACCTTACTTGTAAATCGGTTAGGTCAAATATTTGTTGTTCGC
The DNA here is from genome assembly GCA_003254975.1 of Ochetophila trinervis. NCBI lineage: Eukaryota > Viridiplantae > Streptophyta > Magnoliopsida > Rosales > Rhamnaceae > Ochetophila > Ochetophila trinervis. The sequence continues at coordinate 28,606 of QANX01003719.1, forward strand.
ACCTCACGGCATTGAAATTGCAAATCCACTACAACATAAACTTGGTGAAACACAAAGCTTGCTGGAATACTGGTTGGTTTGAAATAATGAGATGTTGTTTGTGATCCGGTTGGAATTTTAGGATGCCATTGTGGCATTTATGTAACATCCCGTTTCGAGAAAAATAATAAAATTTTCAAGTTTGACCAGTTTGACTTTTAGTGGGCTCGGAATTGACTTTTTTTTTGTGAGCGTGCTATGGTTTTGACCGGGGTACCGTTGTGTAGAGCTAGTTGATACGAGTTCATAGACTAGCAGCACGCTCGATTCGGAGTTAAGACCGAGAAGTTATAGTTAAATTTGTGTGAGTGGCAATTTGGTAATTTGGTTGAGACTGGACTTAAAAGGACGAAAATGCCCTCACCTGCCTTTTTAAAATTCCAGAAAATTCTGGAAAAAGGAGAATTTTTTTTCCGGAGCCGACAGTCACGCAGCCACCCCGTGCCTCCTTTCTTCCGCCGGTAACGGCCGTTTTCGCCACTGGATCGGACCGGCTCCAACACGAAACTTGAAGCCGGCAACCTCCTCTTCCTTTCCCCACCGGTGGTTCGCCGTGAAACCACCTGGATCGCCGGAAATCGCAACAAAACCGAGAGCTCGTGAACAGTTTGAACAGTCGCGACACCACCTTTGGCCGGCCATATCTCATTGTTCCGGTGGAGTTAAGGAGAGTTCTTGGTACCGTTGGAAAGCTGGTGCGACGATCTACTTTTTGGTACCAAGTTTGACGCCGGAAACTGCCGGAGCACGCCGGAAAACCGCCGCAAAGTCTCGGAAAAATCACCCCGAGGCAGTCACCTTTCCGGCTAGATCTGCTCCTATCGCCGGCGAGTGGCACAACACAGCCACCACCATCGGACTCAGAACACGCCGGCGACCAGATCTGCACTTTCCCGAGCTCCGACGACCACCACACGCGCCCCACGCGCCGCCCACGCGCCGCCGTGACCGAGCCTCACGCGCCGCCGCCGTTTTGCTCCACCGCCGGCGAGTGGTTGCTCACCTCCCGTCCCAACGCGTTCCGGGGGTCGTGGGCAAGCTTGCTGTCCAGTCAATTTGACCCAATTTCGGTCGGATTTGGAAACGCCCAATTCCGGTTGAGGTCCGATCTTCCGGGATCGATTCCGATCAATTGCTACAACGAATCTTGAAATTGAAGGTAGTTTCTCGTTCCTTGCATCTTCAATTTCGTTTCGGTATAAAGTTTGTTGAAATCGGACTTGAAACGGAAAAATCCATTGAATTTAGGGATTTTTGCCGATTAAGGGCATTTTTGTAATTTTCGAAAATATTGGGATATTTTCGTAATTACTGAAAATGTTGGGCAATCTTAGTATTTAGTGTTTTAATCTTGTATTTGGAGGCTTAGAGGATTCTACGAGCCTTTGGTTAATTTTTCGGTTTTTTTTTAAAAAGTTATTTTCGGTAAATTCTTTTAGATGCTCGTACGCGATCGAGGGCTGGACCGGAGATCCAGCAGGAGCACGCTTCAGACCTGTGAGTGCATTTATTTTCTAAATCATTTGGGAATATATGCTATAATTGATTGCATTTCTATTAACTTGTTTGATTGGAATTTCTTGTGCATTTAAATATATATTTATGCTTTGTGATTTTAATGGGATTTATGAGATTGGTGTTTTTAAATGGTTTTTGGTGATTTATGGATTTTGAATATTTTAGCAAGTTTGTAGAAATGGTGATTTCAAAGAAATTGTGA
>QANX01003719.1:31086-52714 GCA_003254975.1 Ochetophila trinervis
TTTTTATTGATTTAATGATTTGGGGTAAACCGAGGGTTTTGCGAAATGATTTTCAAAACGGGGAACCTTTCAACTGAGTGACGTGAGGTTTGAGTGTAAAGGTTTTAACGGCTGAAATTGTATTTTGTAGTTATCTAGGAGCACTCACGGAGATATTTATATCTCACGTTTTGTTATTTTACTTCGTTCCCTAGGTCCTAGTTGCAGGTTCCCGTGGACTACCATCGGCATCGTATTCGCACTCGACTTCCGCTGTTACTTCTACTTATGTATAAATCATGTTTCCTTTATTCTGTATCATTGATGGATCTGTATCATTTATATTTTTGTCTATCACTCTTAGTGGCTCTGTCATTCCCACCTACTTTATACATTGTTTCTTATTTATTCATTATGACTCGTTAATTTATTGTGGTGCTTATTTTATCTACTTTTCGTTCATATCTTATTTACTATTTGTCCCATTATTGTTTACTTGTTTATTTGATTATTACCCCTTTCGGAGGAGGATTCTGTCGGTTGCCCCGAGAGGTTCTGGTGGAATCTTCCTCAGGCGGGGCCTCTCCGGGAAATCCGGAGGGATTTCCGGGGCGGGTCCTGTCATTTATGACTGTGGTTGGTCATTCACCAACCCAAAACTTATTACATGATGTAGAAGAATTTATTACATTTATGTATGGACTACCAACATCACTAACGTCAATAGTTAAAATTGCACTTATTTTTTAGGGTTTAAGTTGTTATAATGAAAAAAAGAGTTGACATCAATTTATGTCACATTTGTCACAATTTGATATTTTGGGTATATATTGAATTCACCCCATATACGTAAACGGGAACCCCGCTTATATTAACGGGGTAAATATTCAGCCCATCTATTTGTTTAGTAAATGGTTCATACGTCGCATAATACACACCCCGTATAATCACCGAGGTACGCCGGATTAAAAAACGGGGTTGACGACAAGCTGTCATTTGGTGGCTCTGACATGTGCCCCGTACCATTATATGCAGGGACCCCAGGTTATATTCGTGGTTTAGTATCATTTTTTCGAAATATACCCTGTTTATTTCATGGGGTACCCCAGAATAAGAAACGGGGTTAACGTCAAACGGTCCTTTGGTGTCTCTGACATGTGCCCTGTACCATCAGATGCGGGGACCCCGGGTTGTTTAGTATCATATTTGTTTGGAATATACCCCATCTAACTCACAGGATACCCCGGCATAATAAACAGGGTTAACGTCAATAGTTCCTTTGGTCTCTCTGCCTTTTTCCCCATAAATATAATGTAGGCACCCTGGGTTATATACAGGGTTTAGTTTTTTTTTAACTTTGTTTGGACGACCATATTAACTGTTACATATTTACCAAACAGCCAAAAAAAAATTTAAAAGTAACTTTATTTGGACTGGGGACTTTGAGGCAAGGCAAGCTCACGGGGCCCTCTTACACGACTACGGGGTAGCAAAGGGAAGTTAGGGCAGAAACACAGTGACAGCAGTTCACGGCAACAACTGATTCAGAGTGCTACCGTTCCGACTGAGCAATTTTCCATTCACATTCATTTAGTACAACAATGGAGAGAGTTAAACAAATAGCCAACAAAGTAAAATTGTTGAAACCATCTCAAAAGCATAAGAGAACAAGCACCGTCGGAGAACAAGTCGGATAACCAAGCACATCGACCCCACCGTAGATCTCACCGTAGACTCCAGGCCACCGATCTCAACCCATGACGAGGTAACATTGGTTATTGACCAATCCTTAACCCTAAAAACTAAATTCCTCTAGACATGGATTTTATTGGTTTCTGAGAACAAGATGCATGAAATGGAGAACTGTACATAAAATTTGTTTAGTTTGTGGTTCTTAAAGTAGTAAATGTTTCATCCAAATTTTAATCTTTTTCAAAATGTAAAAGTTAGGGATTAAAATGCTTTGGTTAATAGTTAGGGATTCAATTTAGGAAAGTATTCGCATATATTAAGGGTTTACCCCGTGTATGACACGGGTCACCCATATAAATACACGGGGTGTGACTTGAAATGGACGGCTAGGTCTCTGCCATTTGGTCCGTAAACAATCGCGGGGACCTCGGCGTTACAGTGGGATCAATATTTACTCCTCCAACTGAAATATTTACCCCGCCTATGATACAGGTCACCCCATCTTAAAACACGGGGTTTAGTTTTTAGAACTAACGCTATTCTCTGCCATTTGTCCCGAACTCACAACACGGGGACCTCGGTGTTAATGCGGGGTTTAAATAGCGATAGTTTGGTACATATTTACCCCGTGATTAACATGAGGTATCTGGACTTATAACACGGGACCCATGTTTTCCAACAAATAGTTTTATGCCATTTGCAATTTGGGGTCAAGGGTGGTTTAGATTAACATTTTATTTACGTTAACCTTAAATGTTTTTATGTTTGGGTACACTTAACATAAACTGTGATTGTGTTAACAGGATAGCCCATTTGTCCAGAAGCATATTTTCAAGGAAGGAGAGGTGTGGGCACTCAATCTGTCATCATACGCACAAACGTTCCAGGTGATTGAAAAGATAAAGAGCAAGCTCACAGTTGTTCAGCTACAAGAGTTTGCGAAGAAGTGTTTTGGCCACTTCATTGATATGCAGAAGATCGTGCACCAAGGCCAATTGATACACCACTTAGGGTTGAGAAAGGTTGAGTCAGATGACAATGAGGTGCTGGAGTTCAACATAAGCAGAACCGGTGTGCGGTTTGTAAAGAGAGATTTTGCATTAGTCACTGGGTTACGATGCAGCCCCGACATTGTGGACCACAATGATGGAATACAGACCATAGCAACCCCATTTTGATTACGAGAGAAGTACTTAGACAACTCGAGGTCCATTAAGATTGAAAGGTTGTAGAAATGTTTTGAGGCTGCACAGTTTGATACAGAAACCATGGATGCTGTGAAGATGGCACTACTATATTTGTTGAACTGGGGACTTTTAGGCGTGCCCAGGAAAACTTTAATTCCAATCAAATTTGTGACGCTTGTAGAAGATTTAGATAAATTCAATAACTATCCTTGGGGGACATTTATGTACAACGAGACAGTTAGAGCATTGAATGAGTTCTTGACCCAGCCACATCCAGGCGAAGTGCGAAATGCTTCTGGCAGCCATGACGTAAAGGGATTCCTTCTAGCATTTCAGGTGCAATTCTATGTATAGCGTGTTGATGTTCGCCCTAATATACTTATATACATATACATATATAATGAAAATATGTTTTGTGATCCGATTTCTACTAACCAATATACCTAACTTTGGTGTATATATGGTTGCGGATTATTTATCGTTCTAGGTGTGGGCTTATGAGAGTATCCCCAAGCTAGGGAATAACGGTATTGCAACTAGAATTTCCCAAGTGGTGCCTCGTGTTTTGGGGTGGAAGGCAATGACCCACCCGACGTACGAAAGCCTCAAATACGCCATATTTGATATAAAAAATGTAAAGTTCATTAATATACTCGCCATGTATTTTGGTTCCGTACGTCAAACTGACCATTAACAATTATAAATGGTTTTTGTCGCAGCTTGAAGTGCATTGGACATTATGTCCAAGGGAGGACGAACTGTGCCAGGCATATATGACCATTTTTGCTAACGGTCATCGCAAATGTAGATGCCGATTTCCACCAATTGTGGAAGAATATCAGGACACAGAACCGGAGAATGCAGCTGCACCTTCCAGGCGTGCGGACAGTGTGCAACCACACCTATCGACCGACGCCCGCAATGACAATATCGTAAGTCTTCCACAACCCTAAACTGGAACCAAAAACTTATTTTTTGTGATTTATTGCAGCTGAAGGGTTTTTGCCAACTTAATTTTTGCAGGATTATGTGGCAGATGGATACAATCCTTGAACGCCTAGATAGGGTGGATCAAAATGTTGATCGGATTGGCCGCCACCAAGCACCAATTGAACAGCGTCAAGATGTATTCGGCAGCCGTATTGAGGCAATACAGTGTCAGATGAATGACATCAATAGAAAGCTTAATGCTATACTTTAAAAACGTACCGGTCAGGTACTTTTAAATTAATATTTATGATTCGAATATTAACCAATAGTCATTGACATTTAGGTATATTGTATGTGTCACAGGAATTGCCACAGGACACAGTATCGCCTCGTGATTCGACACCACCACCTGCGCATGATAAATGTCAGGGTGTGGAACATTATCAGCATGATCCAGCAGACGATGTGGTGCCTCGAGATTTACTTGCTGCCATCAACGATGATCGCTCGTGCCAAAATGTGACTCCGCTGCCCTTCAATCAAACTTCATCAGTGTTATAGTCACAAGGGGGTGATATGATCGAGGATCGTGATATGTCAACACCGACCACAGTGACTATGCCAATTGGTATTGAATTGCATATACATATTGACGATGATCGCGATTGGACTACGTTAACTGATAACAGTGCAATTGATATGCATAAGCAGAAAGAATGCATGCCATTTTAGATTTGGGCAACCCATGACATCGAGGACCTAGGACTGTTTATGGGGCCCGTCAGTCGAGCAGGACGCCAATACAAACCATCTGACATTACGAAAGAATCCATGGGTCGATCCAAGGGCACATCGAAAATCATGTACGAAATTGAACGCGACGTCAAAGCCTACCGATGAGGAGCTTGTTGCCTTCCGTGATTGGTATTTGATGAGCAAGCCGATGACTACAGCTGATATAGAATACGGTAAGGTCCCAAGGACCTTCTTTGATGGTATCTTAAGGCCTGGAGGTTTGCTTCAACCTCACGTGAGTTTTTGCCACTGTTAATCATATTTAGAAGTGTTTAATTTAAATTCATTACATATAAGTTAATAATTTTGAACATGCAGCACATTGACGTATGCCTATTCCACATTAGAAAGAGGATGTACATGGCACCAGAGGCATTTTCAGAGTGTTGTGCAATATTGGATTGCATGTTGTGGGTGAGTTATGCCATGTCCTTCATCATTTATGCAGATTAATAAAGTTGGGGTTCGTCTAGTACAATAAACATTCTCTTTTTTTATATTTCCAGCAAGCTATGTTTATATGCCACAAAGATCACATCGATTCACTATTGGAGATTAAGGCAGCCACCATATTTTCTCAGGCAGTCAAGGGTGAATATCCTATATATGGTCGACCGTGGTTGATATGTGACTATGTAAGTTATTTTGATAATTTCATTAATTTATACCGTATAATAGTTGTACGTACTCAAAATATGTGACATGCCCATTGTGTTTACTAACATTTACATCCAAATCCTAGTTGCTCATGCATGTTAATAATGACAACAAACACTGGCTCGTTGCACACGTTGACATTATTAAGAAGCATGTAGACCTGTATGATCCATCTGTCAAGAAGACAACATCTTATATCCAGGAGGAAAATGCCACATGCATATGCCATTTGGTGCCTAAAATATTGCATGTTTTTCAAATTTACAACCACCGACCAGAAATCAATGAATGTTTAGAACTGTATACGATTAGAAGGATGGATGACACATTTGCTCAGCAATCAGTGAAGTACGTTAGACCTATTTTGTTATCTAAAATTGTTAATACAATTGGATATGTTAGTGTATAACATCATATGTCTGTTAAACTTTTTAAACCATATAATGAATATGTGGTTTTCATGCAGTGGGGATTGCAGGATGTTCGCTTTGAGATGGATTGAAAATAAATCTGGTGGGCTACCAGTATTACTGCCATGAGAAAAAAATATGTGGTAGGTTTGTTCCACCAAAACTTCAAATTGTAATTTGTAGGGGAATTTTGCAAATATTTCCTTATTGTTATATGTTCAAATTGTAATATTTAGTAATGTATAAAACAATGGAACCTATTTGTACATGATATATACATATTGCGTTGTTACGTATATGACACTATTCCTTGCCATATAAATAAGGTGGAACCAGCAACCGATGTGGTGGGATAAAAAATCAACTATGACCTTTAAACTTCATATATATTAAATCAATTCTAATGCTATAATTAATTATGCAAGTTGCAACAAAAAGTCAGCATTCTCTTCAAATTATTTCACTAACGTTGAAAATTTTCTACGTAAATACATAACATAATCACCAAAAAATATAACATCGTCCTTAATGATCATTTTAAATAATATTATTTCCTTGCTGAGTAATATATTTGTCCAAATTCAAGTAACATTATCCCTAATAAGGTTTATTATTTCATAACAAAGTAATATTGCACCTTTGACCATTATTGAACCATAATAAAGGAATATAAAAACCATAATTAAGCAATTATGTCCCTAATTAAGTAATTTCATCCATAAAGGAGCAATATTGTCCTTATCGAGTACAGTTGTCCATAATGGAAAACAATAGTCCTAAGAGCGTCATATTCATCCATATCGGAGTAACATTTCAAATTTGACCATAATAGGATAACATATAACCATAATGTAGTATATATTACCAAAATGGAGTAAATTTATTTATATTAAAGTAATGTTAACTTTTATTTGTTATATTGTCCATAAAAATGACATTTGACCATAAAGAGATAATATATGACCAAAGTATAGTACTTTTGTCTTTACAAATGTGACTTTTTCCGTTATTGAGTAATAGTATCCATAATGGATCATATTTATCCATTTTAGAGTAACATTAGGTCATTATAAAGTAAAGTTGTACAATTAAATTAAATTGACCATAAAGAGATAATATCTGACCAAAATAGAGTACGTTTGTCCATATATAAGTGATTTTATCCTTTATTGAGTAATATTGTCCAAAATGGGTCATATTTGTCAATTTTAGAGTTCCTTTAGACCATTATAAAGTAAAGTTGTATAATTAAATTAAATTGTCCATAAAAAGTTACATTTTACCATAAGGAAATAACATATGACCAAAGTAGAGTACTTTGGTCCATAGATAATTGACTTTTTCCTTTATTGAGTAATATTGTCCATAATGGGTTATATTTGTCCATTTAAGAGTAACTTTAGTCCATTTCAAAGTTATGTTTTATATTTAAATATTTCCGAAAAAAATATTTACATTTTTATTTTTTACCCCACATATTTTTGTACGGGGACCCCGTTTTCAGATGCGGGGTGTTACTATTTTCACAATTTTTTTTTTCTGCTGACGTGGCACGTTTTCAACCTTTCATTTGGCATACAAATTGCAAAGTCTTACCTAGAAATTTGTGAAATCAATTGTTTTTTCCCCCAAATTTTTCCTTTCTTCCTGCCCACTTTTTTTTTTCTTCCCTTTCTTTCCATTGAAACCGGCAACCGGTTTCATATTTTTATCACTATTTTCCCATCCATGTGTCACTCAATGGCATGGGCCTCATCGCTTCAACCCTTTTGAAGGGGCTGCACTTTAGAATTCTCCCAATTTTCATTGAAAACAAATTATAGTTTAGACATTCATTGTTTTTACATACTTAATTTTCATTTGTCAAAAAATAAAAGCTTTATTAGGAAGAGATGTCCTGACACAAAAGAGCCATCAACTCGTACTGACTCTCAAAAGGCCACCCAGGAGGTAAAAAACTACCAAGGCTCTTTTTAGCGATCCAATTAGCAGCCATTTGAAGACTATTAGAGACCAAACGGAAATTACAAGCCTCAAATGAATCACGAACGAAACATATGTCAAGCATAATAGCACTACTATCCTAAGCAGACATCAGAAAACCACTATTAATGCCATGATAAAGCTCGGCACAATCAATCTCGACAAGAAGTTTCCCAAAACCTAATCAATGAGCAGTCAACAAAGCATGAAAAACAGCTTGGCCCTCTGCAAATAAAGCATCATCACCCAAAAACACAACAAAGCGACAACAAATAGGAAAACCATTCCAATTACAAAAAATAAAGCTACCAAAAGCCTTTCTAGTGTAACGTTGTAAAGTAGAATCCCAATTAACTTTCAGAACCCCCCAAGGAGGACAAAGCCAAAGAGCTGGAGGAGGAAAACCACTAAGAACTGAATTACGAGCAGTGGAACTACGACCAAAAGACAAGCCCTTCTCAAAATCAGATCCACGAAAATATCCTCAAACATCCATTTGTTCCTAACTTTCAAAATAAAGCAGCAAAGACAGAGAAACAAACGGATTTTATGAATCTCATCATCCTCAACCTTGGGATTAAAATGAGTCAAAACTTCTTGAAAGTAATCCCAACAAGAAAAGGAAGAGTTGCACCAAGCCAAGGAAAACCACCCGCACCAGATACAACATTAAAAGATAGAGAAACACGAGTAGATAACCCATCCCGGAGGATCTTCCAGCAGAAAACCTTCTCTTTAGATGCTACTTCACACTTTTAGAGAGCCTTCCAAAAACAAAGGTATAGGATGCTTAAAGAGGAGGCCCCCAAAGCATGATAACAATATTTAATTGAGAAGTCCTTGTTTTTGGAAAGAGGCCACACCAAGTTGTCTAAAGCTCCAAATCTAGAAAAAGGATCACCTTTATCAACTGAAACAGCCACTCCCGGAAAACAATTTGAAGTTTATGATGGGACCAAATCCTAGGCAAGACCTCTATAAAATCCGCCATTCTGTTAACATTAGCGAACCAAAACTCATCTCAAGTAATACCTGAAGCACTCATTTATCCACCAACGGATTAATAGAAGATCCATCCCCAACTCTCCTTCCAGTATGCTGACGTAGGAAGTCAATAACAAAGCAGAGATGCTCGAATTCAAGATCAAACAGCAATAATTTGAACCTCAAGTATCAATTCATTAACATAAAACCAGAGCTCGCAAGCTCAGAGAAATATAGTAAAAATGGCAATCTGAAAACTGAAACTTCCTAAGCTACACGATGACCTCTTTAATTCGGTTACAAACCACAATCATGCTCTTGACACGTGGACCACACAAAGACAAAATAAAGGAAGGGATATTTCACCAAGTGTGAGGCCACATGAGTTCATTACAACAGACAATTAAAGCAAAACATTAAAATGACACCGTTAGACTTTAAACTAAGAACGACACCGTTAGACTTAAAACTAAGTCGCCAATAGAATTTTAAAGGTTCCAACGGTAACATTTCGTCGGGGCCAGCTTTGAGAACCAGAAGAAAGGAACAGAGGCTGAGAGTTTGAGTAGATCCTTCGTCAATCCCTCCCATGCATTAAACTTTTCCATGTAGCTGAGCTGAAATAGGAGTGCTTAGCATTCAAAAAGGAACTCCGAGTTAAATAAACACCTTTTAAACACCTAACCCACAAAACGTTTGGGGACTTGAAAAAATACCAGGCTAATTTAGCGAACAATGCCGAAGCCTAAACCACCTGCTTTTTGGACTCATGACACTATGCGAAAACTGTGAATCCAAAAAACCAAATAGCCGACAAAGAGGAAAATTTGCGTCACCAAAAAATAAAAAACATCTTAACTTTATTGTGTCGCCTCTATTGTAATGAAAAGACGATAATACTTCGTCACTAAATTGCTTCATCAGTGGTGCGAAATTCTAATTAATGACACGTGTTTGTGAATTGACACCAAAACTGTGCACGCCAAATAAAATAGGGGACACAACAAGAACATATGTCACTAAATAAGATATCATTAGCGACGCTTAGGGGTCTTGTGACGCTAAATAAAAACATGTCAAGCACGTTTAGCGACACATGTGTATACTGTGGCATGAATACAGTGCGCCAAAATCTATGACACTAAAGAAACAATGTTGTTATTTAGTCAGAAATTGCTACTGTGTCGCCATTTGTAAAGAATTGGAAATACTTTCCTACAATTTGGATTGCAAATTGGAGATGGATTAGGTACATATTTTGAATTTTGTCACCCTACTACTTGATATTAGTAATGTTGAGTGTTACTAATTGTCATTTTCCTTTATTTTATTTTTTATTTTAATTAAAATTAGTTAAAATAATTATTTTTTAACTTTTTAAAGTAATTTAGTTTGCTAAATAAATAATTTAAATTACTTTACAAAATTAGTAATTTAAATTAACTTAATAAATTATTTTAAAAAATAAATTGATTTTAGAAAAATGAATTGAAAATTATTTCTAATAAGTTTGCCACAGGCATCTACCTACATCAATTACTATTTTTATTATTTTTAAATTAATAACATAAATTAGATTACTGAATTAATATTTGAAATTAACAACTTAAATTAACGTAATAATTAATTTCATAAAAAACTAAATTAGATTTTTATTGATGCAGAGTATCTCTAAAAAGTGTCTTTTAGGACGCTAAATGGTCATTTGACATTTTTATTTTATTTTTTACATTAATATTTCTCAAAATAATTATTTTTTAAACATTCCAAATTAGTTTAGCTTATTAAATTAATTTAGTAAATTAATAATTTAAATTAACTTAATAAATTAATTTAAAAAAATATATTAATTTTAGAAAACATAATTGAATATCATTTCAAATAATTTTACCGCACGCACCTACCAACTTCAATTACCGTTTCAATGCCTATTATTATTATTTTTATAAATTAATAATATAAATTATATTACTAAATTAATATTTGATTTTAATAACTTAAATTAACTTAATAAATTAATTTCAAAAAATAAATGTTAAAAAAAAACTAGATTAGGTTTATTGTGATGCAGAGGGTCTTTAAAAGATAACACTTTAGCGACGCAGAGCATCACTAACGGTCATTTGTCCTTTTTATTTTATTTTATTTTTTATTGTAGTTAAAATTTTTCAAAATAATTAAATTTTAACTTTTCAAATTAATATAGGTGACTAAATTAATAATTTAAATTACTTTACAAAATTAATTTAAAATTTTAATTTTTGAAAAAAGAATTAAAAATCATTTCAACTAATTTTACCATATTTACTTATCAAGTTTGATTACCATTTTCAACACCTATTATTATTTGTTCTATAAATTAATAATATAAATTAGATTACTAAATTAATATTCGATGTTAATGACTTAAATTCATTTCAAAAACTAAATTAAAAAAAAATATTAGAATTTTAGTGATGCGGAGCATCTATAAACGGTACTATTTAGTGACACAAAAGCATCGCTAAATGTCATTTTTCTTTTTCTTTTATTTTATTTATTTTTACTTTCAAAAAAATTGTCAAAATATTTTTTTTTTCAACTTTTGAAATTAATTTGGCTTACTAAATTAATAATTTAAATTAATTTACTATTCAAAAAGATAACTTAGGCAAACCAAACAATCAAGACATCCTTCCCAAGTAGGCACCTTTTATTTATTCAAAAAATCTAACCCGGTATTATTATAGAGAAGAAAAGAAAAATACAATGGAAGTAGCAAAATTGGAATACAATCCATAATAAAAAAAGGATAGCCAAACCCCTCTAGATGGTCTTATTAAAACCTTATGTGCTAAACACCCAAAAGGAAAACCCATAAAAGGATAAAAAGTATGATCCCTAACAAAGTCTATGCAACCCAAAAGCCAAAATATATTTTGCATTAACATAATAACTAAAACCAGGAAGGTGAAAACAAAAGTTCAAACCATGCGAAGCAATAGCCTTTTTAAAAAGCAAGTCAGCTATAAATATGCAAAACCTTGAAAATAATAGACGATAAATATTCCAACCAATGAGCATAATACTTCTAAGTAACCTCCGAAGACCGAGAATTGAGAAGTTGAACCACAAACATATAATTACACTCCAGCCATAAAAAAACCCAATTAAATTTCTTAGTAAATCAACAACATACAAAACCGCTTGCAACTTCGCCTCAAAAGCATAAACTAAATCAATACTAGTAGTAAAACAACCTTTAACAAGTCCATGGCATGTGCAAAAAAACACCTCCACCACCCGTCGAACCAAGAGCTCCAAAAGCAACATCATCAGTATTAACCCGGAGTAGGTGCCAGCCATAAAACATGAACGACCTTCAAAGCCTTAGAAATCCTACTAGGAACCCGAAGCTTATTCAAGATTAATTTGTTCGAAACTGAATTATGCATACATCTTGATTATAAAGAATTAGCTTCACCCACAGTTCTCGAAATAAAAGTTAGAGACCTGCACAATGCAACACTATTATCTTGAAACTGAAGTTGATTACAAGCATAACAGATAGCATAAACACCAATAATTACCGCAGTCAGCAATAAATTAAAATCTTATGCAGAGCTAGAATCAGAAAAAACCAATTGCAAAAGATTAGAAAAAATCGAATAAATACAATCCTAAATACCACGAGCATAAACATTTATTAAAAACAAATGATCAATATGTTCTGCAGCCGACAAACAAAAGGAATAAACTGAATGATAGCTAAAGCCAAACATAAAATGTAAATTGTCAAGCATAAGTTCATTATGTAAAAGTCTCCAAACAAGAACTAACCTTGAAAGAGGAATAATTTTTTTCCAAATCTTCTTAGCCCATGGAACATCACATCATGAAGGCAAAAGATTCAAATAAAGATCTCTACAAGTAACCATTTCAGAAGCTGTAGACATCCGAAACAGAGTATCCGACAACATTGAAGAAACAACCACACCATCAATTTTCTTAATAATGTCCAGAAAAGCTAGCCTAAATCTATCTTCCAAATTCCAAGAAAGATTAGCATCAAGAACCTTAGAAATAAGCAAATCTAGATTAGAAATAATCTCCCACAGTTGCAACAAATCAACAATAGGGGTGCCCAACCAATTATCAAACCAAAATCTCGCTTTCAAATGTTATGCCAATCATCCATGACTCTTAAGCTTCAAAGTAAGATATAACTCTTTCAAACCAAGCCAAAAAGAAGAAGTAACATAACTGACATAATTTCTTCTTAACAAAGGCATTTAACGAGCACAAAGGAAATAAAAAACAAAACAAGACTTGGAAAGAAATTTCCAAGCCAAAGTTCGAGTGGCATTTCATTCTAACCACAACTCATCCGCTGATCTTCAACATCAGTCAGTTCGAACCTCCACTTTACTGAGTAAAGCTTTATTAAAAACTTTTTTAAACATTTAATTCTCAGACCACCTTTGCTCACTGACAAGCAACACTTAGTCCACGAGATTGCCCGAACCTTGTGTTGATCCATTGAACCCAACCAAACAAATAACAAATAAACATATTCATCTAATCAAGCAAAGCCACTGGCCATTTATAAACAATAAAAGAATGTATAAATTTGGAAATGACAACGAAGTTCACCAAAAAATCTCTTCCAGCCATTGAAAGAAATCTTCCTTTCAAGGTAGCAAATTAAGCCAAAATTTAATTTGCTAATCCATGCAAGAAATCAACTTTTAGATTCCCTTTAAAAAGAGGAACCCCCAAATACACAAAAGGTAAAGAACCATGCCGCATGCCAACAATAGACATCAAAGCATTTTGATGAGAAGTAAATCAAATAACTAAAATAAATAAATGACTTACCCTAATTAACAATGGACATCAAAACATTATGATGAGAAACTCTTATGCCAAACAGAAAAGAAGAGGGGTTAAAGGATCCCCTTGACGAACCTCTCTAGAACAACAAAAATAACACTTTAGAGTACCATTAAACAAGTCAAATATGGACTTAATTCAAACACAAAAGTAATCAGAGAACCTAAAGCAATGGAATACTTCCAAAATAAATCCCAACTCATAGAGTTAAATTCCCACACCAAGATTGTAGCTTTGTTTTGGACAATGATTCTTGCTTTGTCTATTGTTCCAAATATGTGACATTACAATAGTGTCGCCGATTGTGAAAGATAGGTTACCCTATTTTAGTGTCACGCTTTGTTTCTACATTAGGTGACATGGGCTTCTGCGACACAAGCATTTACATCGACTTTCACTATTAGCGACAAAAAAAAATAGCATACGCTATTATTATTTTTATTCTATTGTGAGGACTGCTTTCTTAACCCAATGAATGCCTACTTTCCTTTTAACCTCTTCCCCACAAGAATCTTAAAATAGCAGTAGAATGCTATTTACAAATGGTCTTAGGCAACCGCAATGTTGACATTGTATAGGTCGGAATGGGTGACAATATATATCAAATTAAAAAAAAAAAGGTTTAGATAAGGGTGAAATTAGATATCATGCAAAATTTTAGGCAAAAAATTTCTTAAAAAAATCAGGAAGAAAATTTGGAACATGGGGTAAAATAAATAATTATACAATGACTAATTGATATTGTTAGTTCTTGAATTAGAACCTTATTTTTGTAGTTTAGTTTTGGAACTTTAGCCCCTTAAACTTCATTGTTCAGTGCATTTTGGTTCTTAAACTTTTCTTAGTATATTTCTTAGTAGTTTTAGAACATGCAATATATTGACTGTAATAAGAAAACAATAAACTAACAAAATCAGACCATCTACAAGACCCCTGTATGTTGCACAAGTACATTGAGCATCTCAAAATTACTAAAAAGTTGACAAAAAATAGTTTAAGTGTAAGACCCCAAATTTTGAAATAATTAGAAAATAAAATTTTGCCCTCACCTTTTCAGTCAGTGTGAGGTAGGGATAATTTGTCTTTACGTTTGATTACTTAATTGTAGTGATTGAGGGGGATGTGTGAAAGAGTTTTAGAAATTGTGGAGAGAAAGCTTTATTAACATTTGGTTTAGAGGATTTAGGTTTGAGTTTTAGAAGTTTGGAACATGAGTTAAGATTGAAGTTAGTGCTTTCAGAAGCCGTAGAAGGCTTAATATGATCAAAAGCTTGATTTAACTTCAGCTGTGCTAGCTTGAATAGTTTTGAAGGGATGTCCCTATACAAAACGGATGCGTGTGATCCTTTGCAATGATTGTTCTTTCTTTTAGAAATGATGCGGGCATCATGGAGCCATATTTTAGCATTGGAACAAAAGATGATGATGTAAACATGATGTCTAAGCAAAGGATGAAGGTGGTAATGATGCTCAGGAGTTGCGGAGACGAAATGGTATCATTTTAAAAATAAGCATTTTATAATGGCAGTTTTGTAATATTTGCTATTTTCGGATTATAATGGCAGTTTTGTAATTTTTACTATTTTTGTATTTTTTTTATTTAGGGTTAATTTTTCAGCCTTATGATTACTTTCCTAATATTTAATGGTCTAGATTGATTCTTGATGTAACTCTAATCCCTATATAAAGGGGAGATCAATTCCTTTATAGATGATAGATTTCAGATTTTAATGAATTGAAAGAATTTATTTTCTTATTGCTCCTAGGAGTGTTCTTGCAAGGTGATGAATAAATTTCTTCTTCGTGTTGCATTAGGAGTAGAACACTCTTATCAAAGTAGAAATACTTTGTGGTGATTGTTCTTCATTTTCCTAGCCTTCTAATCCACATTTTTAGATACAAGTTATCTAAGGGTTTGGTAGGGGTGGGTTCTAGTTTCCAATTATTCTTCAATATTTCTTGTGTGTTTTAGGGTTTCAGATTCTTTAATCTTGGGGTCCCGCATCAATAAAGGTAAGAACTAAAAAATAAAATGTTCTTTCTCTATTTTCTTGATTAGTTCTTTTGTGGGAAAATCAAGTCAAGCAAAAGGTTTTAAGGACTGTTGAAAGATCCAAGGTAATTTCTTTGCTCTGAAGAGTAGTTAGGATTTAGACTATGGTTTATGTTAATGGTTGTTGATTGTTTATTGTTGAATTTATGACACGTAAACATATTCTTATGACTTTGGGTGAGATTATGATTGTGTAGTGTTATTTATGAATCATTATTGAGGTGGATGATAATTACTAGTGAAGCTCTATTGTTGTTTATGCCCACAAGAGCCTATTTCAACCCCTTTCTAACCCCTTTTAACAAATTATTTTTCAAAAATTCATTTATTTTAAAACTACAATTTTGGAGGAAACAACTTTCAGTTGACCTCATGCTCAAATGATTTTTCTATATTTAATTATGATTTTTAAAGTTGACCATGTTATGCTATCTCATACGCCAGCCTAATTCATATTTGATCAATTTTTGGATCTGTAAATTTTTTAATTAATCTGTAGATTTTTTTATTTTTCTATTTAGAAACTAAACTTTCATATGTTTCGTTTTATATAAAAATCATCAAAATTGGACTTGTATATTAATTATAGTAATTTTTCAAAATTTACCAAAACTTCTAAAAATTTTGTGACGTGAACAAATTTTGATTTTTGTTTGATTATATTAGACAGTCAAAAGAACTCCCGATTTAGGTGCTATTTATACATGGTACCCTCTATATGTCTAGTATTATAAATAAAAAATAATAATCAGGTTTATTTATATTATGTCATTAATTGTTGTTTGAATGAAACATGTTTGTTGTCTTTCAAGATTTGGTTCATGATAGTGTTAAATGGTCATTATGAACTAATGAGCTTTGCTTTGCTTAAAAATAATTATGAAGTTACTTTATTAAGTTAACTAATGATCTTGAAAGATTTGCTAAAATTGATATGGTAAGACTTGATGCGATTCTTGGTGAACCCATGAAGGGTTCGATGTAAGTATATGTTTCAGATTATTACACTACGCCAAAATGGTTAATAAACGACACTAAATGCGTGACACAAAATAAAAATTGCATCGCCTTTATTTTAACAAAACAACGACATAAAAGCATCGCCAAAATGTTTCGTCGGTGGCGCGAAAAAGATTCAGCGACACGTATTCGTCTAATGTGGCAAAAAATCTGCTCGTCAAATACATTTCGCTACACGCATTCAAAGCGTGTGGCGAAAAAGTTACACACGAAACACATCAAGCGACACCCATTGGACATGTGTCGCGAAATATTTGCGCACGAAATACATTCCGCAACACATATTATGCATATGTCGCCAAAAATCTGCTCGCTAAAACTTTTTGCGACACAAGAACATAACATTCGCTAATTAATTAGGCACGGAACCTAATTAGCAACACATAAAATGTAACATCCCGTCCCGAGAAGATATTGAAAATTTCTCAAGTTGACCGAGTTGACCAAATTTGACCAAGGAAGGGCTCGGGATTGACTTTTTGTGTGAGCGTGCTATGGCTTTGACCGTGGTACCGTTGCGTAGAGTTAGTCGATACGAGTTCGTAGACTAGCAGCACGCTCGATTCGGAGTTAAAACCGAGAGGTTATGGCTGAAAGATTGAGAGAGGCATTTTGGTAATTTTGCAAAAAGTGCGAAATGACCATTTGCCCTTATTTTAATATTTAATTATTAGAGAGGGGTCTGGAAAATTCGAGAACCCCCCTCTTTTCAACGCCCCCGATTCTGGCCCGTGCACCCCACCCCGCGCCTCCCTTCTCTTCGCCGGCAACGGCCGTTTTCCGGCCAGCTCAGGCCTGAAATGACTCTAGAACTTGAAGCCAGCGACTCCCTTGTTTCAGCGACACCGGTGAGTAGCCGAGAGACCACCCAGACCGTCGGCAACTTTGAGAGAAAGCCGGCTGGTTCTCATGTCTGTTCGCCGGATTCCGGCGAGAATTTGGCCACGCCATCACCCGGAGATTGAAGCCGGTCCTTCCCTCTACCTAACCTGGCCGGCGAGCGCTCGTGGAACCGCTAGATCGCCGGAAAACGCGAGAAGCCAGTAAGTGGGTTTTGCCTCTGTTCGCCGGATTCCGGTCAGTTTCCGGCAGCGGGTTAGCTTCTTTTCCACTAATTTGGACCTTAGGAACCTGATTTTGTCATCAATTTAATGAGATTCCCTCTAGTTTAGATAGTTTGGGGAAAACCCCTTTTGGCCGTGATTTTTGGGCCAAATTCCAGCCACCGCCGGTGATATACGGGTAAATTGAGTTGATCACTGTACTATATTTTCCGCAAGCTTCGTTTTGATATATAATTCGTATATTGTAGTTGAGTATTTGGAATTTACCTGGTTAAGAGCAATGTTGTCAATAACTGTTAAAATACGATTTGTGGTGGTTAGTGATATAGATGTGTGTAATTATGTTTGGTAATTGCTGTGATGTGAATTGGTATATTCAGAATAAAGGATTGGATTATGTGATTGAAGTTCGTGGTTGATAATGACGGTTACGGAAATATTATGTGTATATATTATGTGATTATTGCACTGGGAATGGTAAATAAATTGCTGAAAGAATTGTATTTCAATTTAGTTGAATTACTGTTTGATTGTTGAGAATCGATTGGATTGCGTATGTGGATTTGGGTATAATGAATAAAATTGCTTTGTGAATATTTATTTTATATTGAATTGTTTTTAATTGAAAAATATGGAAATTGGGTGTAAATTGATTAATGCACAACGTGTGGAATTTATATATTATTGTGTAGAATTTATATATTGTGTTATGGTTCCCTAGAATAAATGATTTTGTGATTGAGAGCTGCTTGGGCGAGGGATTATGCCGCCAAGCAGGGTGTTGCTAGCTCGGGCGAGGAATCATGCCGCCAAGCTGTAAGTTATATTCTGTTAAATTGTTTAGGAAAGGCTAATAGTAATTGTATCTGATGCGGTATATTTAGCGTGAATATGCGATTGGAACTACAGGTAGCTTGATCCCTTGTAGAAAGGGTATGTAGGCAGCTCAGTTTTAGACTGAGTCCAGCTACACCTTACTTAGACAATATATTTGTTTAAGTGTTGGGTTGTGTACTGAAATGTGGTTTATTTGTGTGGGAAAGGCGTGCTGGTAGAATAAATTTTGTATAGAAATGTTTTTCCCTACAGGTTATGACTTTTAGCATTTTGGGGAGTGTTAGAAAACAGTCGAAATGCTGTCGAAACTTCTAATAAAATTTCCGGCAGTAGAGAAATTCTTTTAGTCTGTTGGTTTCGTCGGCTTTGGAATAGTAGTGTAACGGATTTTATCGACTGCTTGTGGCTTAGTGGCAACATTAGGTCACGCAGGCAGGACCTTGGTGGGATGGGTCCTGTCATAAAATACATTTCGAGACAAATATTTAGCATTGTCCTGAAAATTTTACCCAGCAAAAAAACATTCGCAACGAAAAAAGATAAAATTGACATTATTAGCGACGCAGGTGTCCTATAATTGGCAACACCAGCATCGCCTTTACTCAAAAAAAGTGTCGCCAATATGATAAAATCCAAAATTGGCTACACTAGTGTCTGCTTTTCTCCAATTATTGTACAAAATTTGCAAAAAAAGCGATGCTGGTGTTGCCAATTGTATATCATTTATTTCACATCACGCTAAAAATTAATTAACACTTACCACAGATATTTCACAATAGCAAAATAATCAATATATAATATATCATAGAAAATTAAAATTTTATATCATATAAATTATAGGATTTGCATGTATATAAATATATAAGATATCATATAATATTAGAGCATATAATATTTATATTAGATATGCTTATATATATGAATTGCTATAGCTAGTATATATCAACTTTAAAACTCAATTAAGATTGCACATATAAATATGATATTATTCAATCAATTTAGCAATTAATAATTTATATGATATATATTTATAATTTTAATTGCTAGTATATAAATTTTAAATCCTATTTATATATATATAAATTTAAATATTTAATATGTTTAATATATATATTTCATTTACTATATATAATATAAAATTATAAAATACATATATAAAAATATAGAATATAATGTATATGTAATAATATAAAATATAATTCTATATATATAAAACTAAGATATAGAATTTTCTATCATATAAATTATAGGATTTGCATGTATATAAATGTATAAGATATCATATAGGATTAGTGTAACATCCCGTCCCGTGAAGATATTGAAAATTTCTCAAAGTTGACCGAGTTGACCAATTTTGACCAAGGAAAGGCTCGGGGTTGACTTTTTGTGCGAGCGTATTTTGGCTTTGACTAAGGTACCGTTGCGTAGAGCTAGTCGATACGAGTTCGTAGACTAGTAGTACGCTCAATTCCGAGTTAAGACCGAGAAGTTATGGTCGTTTTAGTGTGAATGGCATTTTAGTAATTTGGCAAAAACTGATATTTATGGGTGAGAAATGACCGTTTTGCCCCTGTCTGCATCTTTAAGAAATCTGGAATTTTCCAACGCACGGACCGATCCCCTCGCCGCTTCCCCTCCCCCTTCGCCGAGCCTTTTTCGCACGCCGGTAGCCACCACACCGTGGCCGGAGTTGGCCGACCACCACCGATCGAAGCCGGCAACCTCCTCTTCCTCCCCGTACCGGTGGTTCGCCGTGAAACGACCCAGATCGCCGGAAATTGCAGCGAGACGAGAGCTCGTGCAGCCCGTGCAGCCCGTGCAGCCCATGCACTGTTGCGACACCACCTTTGGCCGGCCATATCTCACTGTTCCGGTGGAGTTAGGGAGCGTGCTTGGTACCGATGGAAAGCTGGTGCGACGATCTACATTTTGGTACCAAGATTGACCCCGAAGACTATCGTATCACGTCGGAAAAAGGCCGCCAAGTCTCGGAAAAACCACCCGCGACAGCCACCTTTCCACCTAGATCTACTCCGATCTCCGGCGAGTGGCACGACACAGCCACCACCACTGGCCTCAGACCGCTCTGGCGACCAGATCTGCATCTGGCCGGACTCTGGTGACCACCCCACGCTCCCACGCGCCTCCCACGAGCCGTCGCCGTCTTCCTCCACGCGCCGCCGCAGATCTCCTCTTTTTTCCGGCGAGTGAGTGCTCACCTCCCGTCCCAATGCGTTCATAGGGTCGTGGGCAAGCTTGCTGTACCTTCGATTTGGTCCAATTTTGGTCGGATTCAAAAACGCACAATCCCGGCCGAGGTCCGATCTTCCGGGACTGATTCCGATCAATTGCTGCGACGAATCTTGAAATTGAAGGTAGATTCTCGTTCCTTGCATCTTCAATTTTGTTTCGGTATAAAGTTTGCTGAAATCAGATTTGAAACGGAAAAATCTATATATTTTGAAAATTTTTGCTGATTTGGAACATTTTCGTAAATTTTGGAAATATTGGGATAATTTCATAATTACTAAAATATTGGGCAATCCTAGTAATTAGTATTTTAATCTTATAATTGGAAACTCAGAGGACTTTTATGAGCTTCCAGTAAATTTTCGGAATATATTATATAATTGAATTTAATATGATTGTGTGGTCGAGAATCGATTGGATTGCGTATGTGGATTTGGGTATAATGAATAAATTACTTTGGGAATGTTTATTTTAAATTGAATTGTTGTGATTGAAAATATGGAAATTGGTGTAAATTGATTAATGCACAATGCGCAGAATTTATATATTGTGTTATGGTTCCCTAGAATAAATGATTTGGTGATTAAGAGCTGCTTGGCGAGGGATTATGCCGCCAAGTAGGGTGTTGCTAGCTTAGGCGAGGAATCATGCCGCCAAGCTGTAAGTAATATTCTGTTAAATTGTTGAAAAATGCTAATAGTAATTGTATCAGATGCGGCATAGTTAGTGTGAATATGCGATCGAAACTACAGGTAGCTTGATCCCTTGTAGAAAGGGTATGTAGGCAGCTCAGTTTTAGACTGAGTCCAGCTACACCATACTTAGACAATATATTTGTTTAAGTGTTGGGTTGTGCACTGAAATGTGGTTTATTGTGTGGGAAAGACGTGCTGGTAGAATAAATTTTGTATAGAA
>QANX01003719.1:53712-64238 GCA_003254975.1 Ochetophila trinervis
AAAAAAAAAATTTATATATTAAAACAGTGTGTTGCTAAATGTATTTTTAGCAATGGTAATTATTTATGTATGAAAACAGCATGTCGCTAAAAGTATGTTTAGCGACATATTTTATTTATATTTTAAAATAGTGCGTCGCAAAAATACTTTTAGCGACACCTGCGTCGCCATTACTCAATGAATTGGCGACGCTCTGCGTCGCTAAAAGCACTTTTAGCGACTCAAAATGTTTATTTATTAAAAAATTGCATCGCTGAAAGTGTTTTCAACGACGCCACTTTAAGCTATTTATATATATTACTTTTAGTGACACAATTAAGTAACTTTTAGAGACGCTAAGCGTCGCTAAAAGCTATTTACATATATGTTTATATTTTTTTACATATAATATTTTTCTATTTAATTATTTAATATGTTTTATATATTTTTTTTTCATTTACTATATATAATATAAAACTGTAAATGATATATAGTAATATATAATTATATATGTATAATAATAATATATATAAATTTAGCAATTAAAATAAATATGATATATATTTTATATCATATAAATTGCTAGCATATATATATATATATATTTCATATCATATGAATTTAACATATAATATTTATATGGTATATGTTTATATTTATGAATTGCTAGTATATAAATCTTAAAACTCAATTGCTAGCATATATATTTTCTATCATATAAATTTAGCAATTAAAATTTTATATGATATATATTTACAATTTAGGTAAATTTCGCAACAAAAGTTCGTCGCAAAAACTGATAATTGGAGACGTTAGGGTCGCCAATTGTGGGGAGAATTGGCGATGCTAGCGTCGCCAATTGATGGAAGAATTGGTGACACAAGCGTCGCCAATTGTGGGGGTAATTACTGCCAATTGTCTCTATATTGGCTACATATGCATCGCCAATTGTCTGTTTTTTAGCGACGTTGCACGTCGCCAATTGTTTCATATTTGCAACGCATGTTATCCAGCGCGAATGTTTTTTATTTTCAGCAACAGTCATTTCAGCGACACAAGATATTACGTCTCTGTTTACAATTTGCAACGCTCTTTTTTGCGTCGCCTATTAAGGTTTTTGGCGTATTGTTACCTTCTATGGAAATTATGATTTACGGGTAGTTATGCTTTTTAATACTATAGCTAGTAATTGCTTTAATTGCTTTATTAATTAAGATATGATATAATAAACTCGAGCACAAGATACAAAGTTCCATAATCATGTCTAGGTTGGTTATGGACAGTTGTTGTTACTTTGCACCTAAAATATAAAAAGTCGCTTGCACTATGAGAAAGAATGTTTTTACACTTAACCACTATGATAAAGGTGTTTTTTTACACTTAACCACTATGATATGGGTGCTTTTACACCTAACGATGATATGATGAAGAGTGTTATACACCTAACTATGGAAAATCCAATTTTTTGAATCTCTGTGCACTATGAGTAAAGAAAATGAGTATTCCATAAATTTTAGACCATATTATAACTCTTTGTATAGAATTGACATTTATTTGTTTTTGTATTAAGTTACTTTTATTATGTGTGATGACTAAGTATATTTTCCATAGAGTGAAGATTAAGTTTAATTTGTGTATGGTTGTATTGTTAATAAATTATAGGCGTATGCATGTTTACTCTTTATTACTTAGAAGTTACTGAGTTTATTTGTAAACTTACTCTTCTTATGTTTACACTTTTAGGTAACAATAAAGAATAGCTTGTGGGTGATCTTATGGATCACGAGGAGAATCTAAGCAGCACATCAAGAACTAGATAATAATAATTTATTATGTTTTTTTGTCCTAAATAATGTTGGGAAAAGATAATGTTGTTTAAGGATTTCCGTTATCAGTTTACATTAATTGATGCTATTATTTAAGTATTTTCTACTTGAATTATGTTTTGGATGCATTAACTTTCATTAACAATTGGGACGTTAATGTATTTATTATCTTTTGAAAAAAATTAAATTCTTTTGTATTTTTTATAAGTACATGAATGGCAACTACTTTAGTTATGCTCAGTTTAAAACGTATAATTAGGGGTATGTTATATTAAGGATCAAAGTACATCAAAAACTAAAGTTTAACGACCAAAATACCCAAAAAGAAATAAATATTAAGAACCAAAATGCAACTATGGGTATAGTGAGTAACCGCACCATTGTCTTTAGTGAATATATATCTTGAAGCATGCATATGTATGTCTCTACCGGGTTAGCCTGGTAACAATATCGATACTCATCCATATATTATGTCTTGGGTTCAAGTAACCCTACTGAAAAATAAATAAATAAATAAATATGCATGTGTACTGTAATTACCAGCTGTATAGATATAAAAGTTTTAAAAATACAAAATATTTTTCTCGAACAAATCCATTCTCTGCTCCATTGATACCATACACTTCATTTTCATATGTAGTTCTAAGTACCTATAAATGGAAGGAATACCAAAAAAAAATTCCACCTTTCGAAATGAATTAAACAATGTAGGTTTCGTATATACATATAAACACTTTGGCAGTTACAAGTCCCAGTCATCAAATCAGAATTCCAATTTTCTAAGCCTACTTTGAATGGAACATGATTGTGATTTGTGTGTTGCTCATGACCAACAAAATAGTGCTTAACTCAATCACAATAAATATTTTCCTTCTATTTATTACATCCCAGACAAACCAATTTCTAAAATTGATACCCAATTAAACATTAACTTTGCCTTTTCTTTTATTTTATTTATTTATTTGACTTTAGCAATGCCTGTAGGTTTCAGAATTAATCCCACAATCCACTACTACTGGTTTGCAGTATTAATTCCATGGTTTCGCTTTCTATTTCTCTCTTGCAAACCGAACCACGATGATCAACAAAAAAACGAAAAAAAAAAAACGAACCATGATGATCACGATCACGACAAACATGATCATCATGATTGTTTTGATTACGATGTCGAAGCTCAGATGACAATGAACCGGCCGATTATTTCCTCTGCGGAAGGAAGAGTACTGGATATTGATTCTGACCGTTCAATCAGCGACATCAGTTTTTCTTCTTCCTCTTCGCTAACCTTCACACGGTGTCGTTTCAGGGACAGCTTCCATTCCTCTAATTCCTCAGATGGCTCGCCTTCTTCCGTAGTAGATACGGCGCCGTTTCTTAACGAAAGCTTCCACCACAGCGAGGATGAAAGAGTAATTATATCCGAGCCGTCTCCATCGTCGTCTGCTAAACTGAGATCAAAGTCTCGAGGGAATTCAATACGAACCGGCCAGATTAGGAACCAAAAGGACGGAGGAGATTTTTTACATCCGGTTACAAAGATTCTCAGAGAACAAGAGCTTGCGAAGCAAATACTTGGGCTTGCGATTCCGATGGCGATGGGACTGATGGCTTATTACAATCCTATGGCGATGACTTTGGCGACTCGCGTGGCGTTCTTGCTTCTTTCGGTAGGTTTTGCGGCTCTTTGGAATGGAAATCTTCTGCATGAGACTTATCCGGGTTTTTCTCATAAGATTGAGCTTCTGGGATACGCTTGTATGCTCACTGCGTTTTATAGCTTGGTTGCTTACTATCTAAGGTTCACCTACTTGGCTTTGGTCCCTGTTATCTGTTTGATTCTCTCCCTTGTTCCGCTTGGAATGGCTTTCTGTAACCGAAACTTTGCTTCGGCAAATTTGGGATCGAATATTCACAAGTGAAAAAACTTTCTTTGTTTTTTTTCTTTTTTTTTTTTTTTTTTTTGATGTTGTATAAGAAATATTCTCGATATTCATTATGCTTAATTAATAAACTGTTGCTGCCTAAAAGTGATATGAAAAATAACAGTCGTGGCCGGACCAAATGTGGAAGAAAAAGTAATAAATAAGACTTGTCTTTGTTTTTGTTTCAGGACTATTAACTGAATAGGCGTTCCTAATGTCACGAGCTTGGCATTTCGTTGAACATTTGGTGGGCGACGTAAGCTTGGCATTTCATCGAACACTTGGTGAGCATTCTCCACACTTTGGGAAAAGTCAAGAATTCTCTAGAAGCTTATAGAGGAATCCAGAGTTTTTTAGAGTTGAATAGAATATTTTAGAAGCCTATGGAAAACTCAAGAGTTCTTTAGAATAATTTAAACATTCTAGAAGGTCATGGAGAATTCAAGAGTTCTCTAAAGATGTGTGGAACCTTCTAGATACTTATGGATAACTCTAGGCTTTCTATGTAACTAGACATGTGTGGAATTCTCTAGAAACCTTTGGAGAACTCTAGCTTCGTAAATCGTATAAATATCTTAGATATTTATGTGGAGAATTCTAGAGACTCATTCTCCACCGTAGGATTAAATCATTTATAGCCATAGGATTATTTTTAGTTGCCTATAAATAGGTGGAGGCCTCATTTGGCCAAACAATCCAAGAAAGCCAAGAAATTGTAAAGCTTTTCTTTCTAGCAATATAGTTCTCATTCTCCCAAACTCTTGTGTTCTATTCTTGCTTGCTTAGCTTTCTCTTCTTAGTGGACAAAAATTCTTACTTAGTTGCATACAAAGGGTCGGAATAATAACTAAGGCCGCACGACTTGAATGGTCAAATTACAAGTCCGTCACAGTTAGTATCAGAGCCTGGTTCGTGAAGAGCTAACAACAAGCTTGAAGGATGATGGCATCGTCCGAATTCGTGGGAGATGAACGGAGAAGAGAGGTCGACCCCTATGCTTCAAAGAAAGGGCATGGGCGCTCAAAGTCGAGGGACATCATTAGCTCCATGAAAACTTAAGTGGTTAAGGTGGAGTTAGCCGTGGCAGACGCAATGGATAGGCTCGATCGATTGGAGCAAATCATGGAGATGCTCGATGGTCATATGGATGACCAAATGGAGGAGTTTTGTGGGTCTACACAAAGCACGAATGAGTCTAATGCCAAGGCGTGGCAAGATAATCGAGCGTTTCAAGCAATGGTGCTTGAGTTCATGGCCCAAATGCAAGCACAAATGGAAGAGTTCAAGAAAAGCTTGGAAGAGACTTGTGTGGATTGGGCACTTTGCAAGAGGGCTGCAACTAGTGCCATCCCCACACAAGTGGTGTCTACTCCAAGGGTGGATGCTCCCAAACCCAAGGAATTTAGCGGAAAGATGGATGTCAAGGAGTTAGACAACTATATGTGGCATATGGAGCGATACTTCGAAGCCTTGGACTTCCAAGACAAAAGGCAAATGGTAAACACCGCTATCTTATACTTGACTAACCTTACGGCTACTTGGTGGCGTAGAAAACATGAAGAGATTAAGAGAGGCACTTGCACCATCAACTTTTGGGAAGAGCTAAAAAGTGAGCTAAAGAGGCAATTCTACCCCGAGAATGTGGTGCACGAAGCTAGAAAGCGTATGAAGGAGTTGAAGCACACAAGATCCATTCAAGATTACGTGGAGGAGTTCTCCGCGTTAATGCCCAAATTCCCAATATGAGCGAGGAGGACCTTCTATTCAACTTCATGGATGGGCTTCAACTGTGGGTGTCATAAGAATTACAAAGGAGGAGTGTACAAGATGTCTCCACCGCACTCACCATCATCGAAACTCTCATGGACTACAAACGAGGTGAATCCTCCAACTTAAAGCCCAAACCTAGCTATGCTAATGGTGGGGGAGTCAAGTTCAACAAACCTCACCAAAGCAAGGAGTACAAAAAGCCACCATTCAATCGAGATGCAAGAAAAGGTAGCAAGGTGGAAATAAAGCTAAAGGGGAATTGTTTCCTTTGTGATGGGCCACATTGGGCAAGAGAATGTCCAAAGAGGAAGTCCTTAAATGCTATGCTTGAGGAGAGGGAAACTCAAGAGCAACCACAACTTGGTGGTCTACAACTCCTCAACTTTTTGAAGGCTAGCCCCGTTCCAACTCACAACAAGAAGGATAAATCCCTTATGTACGAGGCGGCGCGCATCAACGGCAAGGATGCCAAAGTCATGGTGGAGACCAGCGCATCCCACAATTTCATCAAGAGGGAGGAGATCATAAGGCTTGGCCTCAAGCTTGAGAAAAGGTAAGGGTGGTTGAAGACGGTGAACGCTGAGGCAAAACCGCTCGATGGTTTAGCTCGCGATGTAGAGCTACATCTCGGCACTTGGCAAGGTAAAGTTAACTTTTCTATTACTCCCATGGATGATTTCAACATAGTTCTTGGCATGGAATTTCTTAGACAATTCAATATCGTCTCACTCCCTCATCACAACACCGTTTGCATATTGGAGGGAGGTCCATGTATGATCCCAACGGTGGGAAAATCAAGCACAACCAAGCATCTCTCTGCCCTTCAACTCGAGGAAATGATCGAGAAGGGGGAGGACGTTCATCCAACTACACTTTGCGAGGGCAAAGATGAGGCTACTCCAATGAAGATACCGAAGGAGGAAAGCCAAGTTCCCGAGGAATTCAAGGATGTTATGCCACCCAAGCTGCCCAAGAAACTTCCACCTAGGAGGAAGGTGGATCATCGAATCAAGTCGCAGCCCGGTGCCAAACCAGTGCAAAGAGGAGACATGTGGAGAAGAAAGTTGGGAACTCGCAAATGCATTATGGCAACTCGAAGATCACATCAAGCGATTCCAACAAGAAGGCTCGACGAGGGCGTCGACGGCATAGGTGGGGGAGAATGTCACAAGCTTGGCATTTCGTCGAACATTTGGTGGATGACGTAACCTTGGCATTTCATCGAACATTTGGTGAGCATTCTCCACACTTTGAGAAAAGTCAAGAATTCTCTAGAAGCTTATGGAGGAATCTAGAGTTTTTTAAAGTTGAGTAGAATATTCTAGAAGCCTATGGAAAACTCAAGAGTTCTTTAGAATAGTGTGGAACATTCTAAGAAGTCATGGAGAATTCAAGAGTTCTCTAGAGATATGTGGAACCTTCTAGATACTTATAGATAACTCTAGGCTGTCCATGCAACTAGACATGTGTGGAATTCTCTAGAAACCTTTGGAGAACTCTAGCTTCGTAAATCGTGTAAATATCTTATATATTTATGTGGAGAATTCTAAAGACTCATTCTCCACCGTAGAATTAAATCATTTATAGCCGTAGGATTATTTTTAGTTGCCTATAAATAGGTGGATGCCTCATTTGGCTAAACCATCCAAGAAAGCCAAGAAATCTCTTTGTAAAGCTTTTCTTTCTAGTAATATAGTTCTCATTCTCCCAAACTCTTGTGTTCTATTTTTGCTTGCTTAGCTTTCTCTTTTTAGTGGACAAAAAAGCTTATTTAGTTGCATACAAAGGGTCAGAATAGCAACTAAAACTGCACTGCTTGAAAGGTCAAATTACGAGTTCGCGACACTAAATAAGCCCCTCTCACAGCAAATACATATATATTATGTTTAGTATGACTTTTAAAAAATTAAAAACTACTTTTAAAAGTATTTGAATAATTTTTTAAATGTTCAAAAAAAACTTTTAAAAATCTTTTTAACCTAGTATTTTCAAAAAAAAATTTTTTTAAAATAACAATAAAAATGAAAACTATGCTAAATAATGACATATGAGAATGTATTTGTAAAAAAGAGGCTAAATAGGTCGAGCATGCATACTTAATAATTCATCGTGCTACACGCTTATTAGTCAAATCAATTTTTATTTTATTTTATTTATATATTGAAGGTCATATGGAGATTTAATAATTTAGGATTATTGGATAAGAAGCCAAGCAAAAATTACAAAATATTAAATTAAGGACTTCGGCCTATTTAACAAATTAAAGGATTTGGGCGAGCTTGAAACAAGCTTATCAAATCAAAATGATCCATATATGATTTGGAAATAGGTTTGATTTTTTTTTTGGTAAAAGGAAATAGGTTTGATTTGGACTTTAGTTACATGGTTATTTATATATATATATATATATATGCTTTCGATATAGTAAAAATGCAGATAAAATTTTAACATAAAATAATTAATGTGGTAAGTCATCTCATTTATATTGATTGTAAAATTAAAAAAATTAAATTATCAATTATTTGTGTCTAATTTTTGGTGCGTCACTTCTTGTGAAGCCTATTTTTAAACTGCAAAACCAAAGAAACACCGATCAGAGAAGCGCAGGTGGAATCATTGGCGTTCTCCTTGGATAGTTAAGTCATCATAGTATATCAAGATGAGCTCCTTCTTTTCCTCTCTTCATTGGTTTTTCAAAAGGAAAAAATAATGATGGTTATAAATGTCAAACTTTTTTTGGTAAAAGTTATAAATGTCAAACTGGTGAGCAAGAAAGCTTCCAAATAAGAAAAGTGAAAGATAAAGCAATAACCAAAGGGTTAAAAGAGGAATAAAGGAATAGGGAGAGTCCTATAAGGCTATAAGCCATCAAATCAGATAAGGAGGGAGAGATTTTACCAAAAAAAAAAGATAAGGAGGGAGAGAGAGATAACGTGCTTCCCAAAGAAACAAAAAATATCAACTTTCCTTACCTTTACCTGTATTTTTATATTTGGGATCAATGGCTGATATTCTAGGGCATCAGCTTTTCCTTGTGGATCTACTAACATCTGTCTTAGAGCACATGGATCCTCATTTTTAACTTGTAGTTGACTTCGACGTGGAGTAAGAGACTTAGGCCTCTAACTTATGTAAGCTAGAATCAAGCTCGGTTCTTCCCCAATAACCTTGTATATAGGCTTATTACCAAAAAAAAAAAAAACCTTGTATCTAGGCCTCACCCTTTTGACCACTTAGCCTAAGCTTTGAACTACATAGACCCCTTAGGACAAATCCCACAACAAGCCCTAAAATTGAGAAAAATTTGTATAACACGGTGGTACCAGCTCAGTTGGTACCACTTCATATAGTTTGTTGACATGTGTAATAAAAATTTGTTTCGTAACTTAAAATTGTCTAACTCACCGTATTTTTTTATTTTTATTTTTCTTTTAACAGTAAATTTTTTAAAATTTTTTAAACACATATTTTTCTTGGATATCTATTTTAACAGATAAACCATGGGGATAAAAGAAGTCATTCTGATTTGTGAACTTGCATTTGAGATGCCATAGATATGTAGCTTTTGCTTACAATTAAGATCCATGGAAAACAAATGTTTTTTTTTTTTTTTTTTCTGGATCTTAAAAATTACGGAAAAAAACATGCAAAAAAAATCCATATTTGAAGATAAATCATGATAATACAAGAAGCCATTCTAATTGGTGAACTAGCTTTTGAGTCGCCCGTAGCTTTTGCTTACAAGATCCTTGGAAACAAATGTTTTTTTTTTTTTTTTTTTTTCTAGACCTTGAAAGTTATGGAGAATAATATGTAAAAATGGGTTAAAAAAAATAAAGTATTATACGGAGAGAGGGAGAGAGAGATGGGTATTTTTTAGTGAAGTTTTATAAAAATCTGAACTATAAAGAAAAACCCATATTGGAATATGAGAAAGTGAAAGAAGATTTGAAAAGGTTTGTGAAATCAAATCGAAAATGAAAATAGAAAAGAGAGGAAGATAGAGAAAAAAGAAAATCTAAGTTTTCTGCAATTATTTGTTATTAAGAAATTTTTAAAAGTTTAAAGTTAAAAGAAAAAAAAAAAAAGGTGAGTTGGACAATTTTAAATTACAAAATAAATTTTTATTACCAACAAACTATATGAAGTAAGCTGGTACAACCGTGATATACAAGTTTTTGTCCCTAAAATTGGTTTAATTTTCAATTAAGCCAAATTTTTTGGGTATAAAATTTTTTGGATTTTTATTTTATTTTTGGATTGCCTTATGTGTGCTGACGTGAGTGAGAAACCAATTTCAATTTTCCTTCATCCTCAACTGACTTCTCCTTTTCGGTCGTGGGTGAGTGCTTTCCTCTTTCTCTCCACTTTCTTTGGTTTCATATCCTCCCATTCTCTTTTCCCTTTTATCGAGATCTCTCCAAGCTAAGCTCTCTTTCTTTCCTTTGTTTTTTGGCTTTCTATTTCCTTCCACAGTGAGAAATTTTTTTTCCCTCTTTTTATTTTTTTTCTTTTTATAGATCCGGCTTGTGAAGTGATTAGCATTTGGCTGAGGGAAAGAAGTTGGTGGGTGAGTATGTAGGCTAGCATAAGCCCTTTAGTTTTATTTTAGTTGACCTTTGGAAGTAGAAAATTCATACTAACCTAATAGTCGTACATGTTTTCTAGATAGTGGGCACTTTATTAGGTAGTGTCAACGAGCCTGATCACTTTCCTCCAAATCCAGCCCCTCATAGATATCAGCTCCCAGATGATCCTAAACTCGAAACCCTTCACTACTACAGAATAGGGTCAAAGACGACGGTAAAAATCCGTCGTCTTACGTATTTAGACGACGGACACGAAACAGTCGTCTAATGAGGCGTCGTCAATACTAATAAAACATCGACGACGGTTTAAAACCGACGTCTAAAACGTTACTGAAGCCACGTGGATGCCACGGGGCAAATATATAGACGACGGTTTAATATTGGAACCGTCGTCTATGTTAAGTATAGACGACGGTTTCTATATAGAAACCGTCGTCTAT
>QANX01003719.1:65298-117798 GCA_003254975.1 Ochetophila trinervis
GACGACGGTTCCTTTAGGAACCGTCGTCTATACTCTTCAATATACACGTGGCCACAACGTTGCTGCCACGTGTATTTTAGTCTTTTATCAACGACGGTTGTTGAAGTAACCGTCGTCTTTGATGTAACTTTAGACGACGGTTACAGTTAAAACCGTCGTTGATGTTTTTTAACCGTCGTCTTATTTTATTAACGACGGCTCTCTTTTTCAACCGACGTCTATATAAAAGTATGGCCGTCGTCAATAACTATATTCTGTAGTAGTGCTTTCAGTATATTCTTAAAAAATCTCATAGGTTGGATCGTCCCTAACCAGTAGCCCACTATCCATGGGTAATAGAGATCCTCGAATCTTCCGACACAGCTGCAGTGGAGCCTTCCAGAGCTAGGGAATTTGAAGGCTCTTATAAGTCATCAGCCTCTTGTGCAAATACTAAAAAAAAGAAAGAAGAAATGGATGGTTCAATAGGAGTTCCAGGACTGTGATTATGCCAGGTCTTATCTGACCCATGCTGACTTGGCTACCCAGCAAGCTAACTACCCATTCCTTGACTTTGTTGAACTTAAGCTCTCTAAAACTGGTGGGCATGCCGAGCTCACTGGTGAGGTGGCCCTAAACAGCTGATTTTTTCGACAGTGGCCTGAGGCTACCCATCGCATCTATCGTGCGAAGGCTGCTTCATAGTGTTTGGTTGAGCCCTCCAAAGCTCAACCCTAATATCTGGAAGGCGATCTTATGTTGTCACATCTTGTGGTGCGAACTCTTTAATGCTGACCCTGCTCCTGCTGAGATTTAGGCATGTTTTGATATTAGGTTGATCGCTAGGCAGGTAGGGTTATACTACTATTACCCTCACTTAAAAAGGTACCTATAAGGGTTTCGTCAGGTGATTAACTAGAAAAATACAATGGTTTTTTGTTAGCAGATTTTGGAAATATGATGGGTCAGATGATGGAGCTGAACCATCTATTCTTTATCATTTTGGCAACTTCACCTATGGTTGGAGCTCTCTGTTCCCTACCCTTAATGAGGTTAGCAGTTTCAGAGTGTCTCAGGTTTTCAATTTCGACCAGGCTGAGAGTGCTGCAAAGTTATTCCTTAGCAAGGAGGACAATTCTAGATTGAAACCCTTCAAAAAGGGTTGAAAGGAAGAGACCATGCCATTAAATGACAGATGACATAGGCAAAAAGTAATAAAAAATTGAAACTGTTGCCGGTTTCAATGAAAATAAAAGAAAAAAAAAAACAAGCGGGAATAAAGAAGAAATGTGGGAAAAAACAATTTAATTTTACAAATTTCGAAGTAAAACTTTATAATTTGTATGAAAAATTAGTAGAAAAAAACGTGCTATGTTGTTAAAAAATTAATTTTAATTTAAAAAAAAAATCCTGTAGCCACACACAGGTGCCCCGGACAAAATGAACAACATTTTTTTTTAAAATTTTTTTAATGTACAGTGTCATTTTAGAATGAATTAAAATTATTACTAAATGGATAAATATGACCAAATGTGCACAATATTACTCAACTTTAGAATGGATTAAAGTTATTACTAAATGGATAAATATGACTAAATATGGACAATATTACTCAATAAAGTATCATGTCACTTCTCTACGGACAAAAATACTCTATTATGGTTCTCTATTATCTGTTTATGGTCAAATGTGACATATTATAGACAATGTAACAAATAAAAGTCAACATTACTTTAATATGAATAATATTACTCCCTTTTGGTCATATATACTACATTATGGTTATATATTACCCTATTATGGTCAACTTTGCAATACTACTCCGTTATGGATTGATATGACTTTTTTAGGACTGTTGTATTCCATTATGGACAATCTTACTCGATAAAGTAAATAATACCCCTTTATGGATAATATTACTGCAATATGGACAAATGTTACCTTATTATTTTGATGATACTCAAAGTGGTGAAATATTACACTATTATAATATAATGTGATCATTGATGGTCGACGATACTTCACAATGGATGTAATGGACTATGGTACTTTGTTATGAATCAAAATACTAATTACGATTTGATAATATGTCATTTTAGTCTAATTGTACTCAAAATAAACAGTGTTACTTGACATGGATCGTTATTACTTAATTA
Source organism: Ochetophila trinervis (assembly GCA_003254975.1). Taxonomy (NCBI): domain Eukaryota; kingdom Viridiplantae; phylum Streptophyta; class Magnoliopsida; order Rosales; family Rhamnaceae; genus Ochetophila; species Ochetophila trinervis. The sequence continues at coordinate 67,434 of QANX01003719.1, forward strand.
TTGATTTAGTTACTTCAATATGGTTCAACGTGGTCAAATGTGCAATATTACTTTTTTATGGTTTAGTTTTACTTTGCTATGAAATAATAGACTTTATTATAGATAATATTACTTTATTTTGGACAAATCATGCTTATTTGAATTTTTTTTTTAAAAAGTTCATATTTTAAAATTAATAATACACATTCTAAACAAGTTTACTATATATGGATAATATTACTAAGTATGAAATATGTTACTAATTTGTGGATAAAAAATCTTCCGTTCACTACTAGAAAATAGGGTAAAAAATGACAGTGAAAAATCGACGTCGTAAGTGTTTACACAACGGACACAATATCGTCATCTAATGAGGCGTCGTCGATAGTCATAAAACATTGACGACGGTTCAAAACCGACTTCTAAAACCACGCTGAAGCCATGTGGATGTCCACGGGGCAAATATATAGACGACGGTTTAATATTGGAACCGTCGTCTATATTTTTATTTTTTATTATACATATATAATTATATATTTCTATATATCATTTACAATTTTATATTATATATAATAAATGAAAATTATATATATATATAATATTAAATAACTAAATAGATAAATATTATATATAGAAATATATATATTTATATAGAAAAATATTATACGTAGAAAAATATAAACATATATATAAATAGCTTTTAGCGACGCTAGAGGTCGCTAAAAGTTACTTAATTGTTTAACAAAAAATAATATATATATATATATATAAATAGTTTAACGTGGCGTTGCTGAAAACATTTTTAGCGACACAATTTTAAAATAGATAAACATTCGGCGTCGCTAAAAGTACTTTTACGACACACTGTTTTAATACATAAATAATAGGCGTCGCTAAAAATACTTTTAGTGACGGGCTATTTTCAATCATAATTAATTAGCTTTGATAAAATTACTTTTAGTGACGTACTATTTTAATATATAAATAATTTTTTTATTTCTTTAATTTATATTCTAAAATTTAAAATTATAAAACTATATATTTAAAATATATATTTTATTATTATGTATACTAGCAATTGAGCTTTAAAATTTATATACTAGCAATTAATATTATAAAAATATATCATATAAATCATTAATTGCCAAATTGATTAATAATATCATATTTATATACTTAAACTTAATTGAGTTTTAAAATTGATATATACTAGATATAGTAATTCATATATATAAACATATATCATATAAATATTACTTTGCAGTCGAAGACAAATTCAGGTAAAAAAGCTGTATGATATGGAATAAAAATGCAAATAACGAAAAATAGGTTAGCAAAATTACGTACGCTAGGCATAGACAATGAAATATAGAAGGTAGTTATAAATGATTTACCTGTAAAACTAGAAGGCATCCAGGAATATAGAGTAGATCGTGCTTCTTATACTTTCTCAGTCCGTCAATGAACCCATTTAATGTAAACAATGCCCACTTCTACTTACTAATCAATTCAGGTTTTGTCACTCGTCTGATGTCGCTTGTTTTTACAAACATTATTGAGTGTGAATATCACATTGAAATCATCACTGGGTTCATGATATTGGAATAATAGACCCTGCAGGTCAACAATTGATATGCTTGTGATGGGTGTGCCGTATTTCCTTTTCAGCACCTCAACGTCCTCCATAGAGAATGTGTCATCAACTTCACCGTGATATCAACCAGTCCCAGCAGTCATTCCACATCGTATACACCTATTGTGTAATGCACTCCGTGGAGTGTGAGTGTAAAAAAAATTGGATCGAATTGATCAATCAGCCACGACACCAATTGCTTCTTTATCCTACACATTTTTTGAGTTATGAAAGAACCGAAGCCTAATTCATTTATTGCCTTCTTTTGAGTTTCACTGAAAATTTTTGCAACGCTCGATACTATTTCCGAAGTACATTTGCTAACAAAACTTGTTTTCCTCTCAGCCTGGACCCCTTCATATTTTGCTTTCTCTTCAAGATCAAGGTCTTTCCATTCCTTAGCCAATTCTTTCATAACCTAAACATAGAAAAACTTCAGCATTATATTTTTTTCTCTCATGTAACTACTACTCACAGACAATAAACTGTTCTACTTACATCTGCATTAACTTTAAAATAAACATTTTTCCTGTTAGTGCAACATAATAAAATATAACGAAATATAAATTTACAGTCACTAATAGCTTTTTTTCCAAATGGTAGTAGAATATTACTTTATCTATCAAACAATTTGAAATAGGTACTCACTAATAATTAAACCATCCATTCGCAAACCATTTCTTTGAATGGATATTATCCTTCCCTTCTTCTGTTTCATAAAAAATATCACATGCACATAATGAGTTATACAACAAGATTTCATAACAGAAAGGAAATTTGAAACAACGAGGTAAAACTGTATCATATATGTAAAATATTAGAGTGCGGGGTACTCCGTGTACAACATGGTGTTTATTTGTAATGGGTCTTCATGAAATGACCCTGGATTCTCCGCATCCCATGTGTAGGACAAATGGCAGTGACGCCAAATTTTTGCTTGCATTTTTTGTAATGCCACACTCTTTCTCCAACTAATATTATCTCCAATTTAGCCACTGCACTTCAGATGGTATCGAGTTTTGATCAGACTTCCCAGGGGGTCAACCATCACAGGAATGCTTCAACTGGAGCACGTTTAACTCTAGAGTTCTTTCCAACCCTGAAACTAAATGCTCTAAAAAGGCCTTGGTTATTAAGAGAGTGCTCACTTTACATTTGAACCATTACCATTTGACACTCTTCCACACCCGAGCGATGTGGGATTGGACACTGATCTCTGCCAATAAGGTAGCCTGCCAGTGCCCTGCACCCGCCCACACTTACGCTGGACACTGATCTCTGCCAATAAGGTAGCCTGCCAGTGCCCTGCACCCGCTCACACTTACGCTGGCTCCAGATCCTGGTCGTCACAATCCACCCCTTAGGGTCCAGCGTCCTCGCTGGCACATTTCTGGCCGAGTACAAGCTCTGATACCATTTGTAACGCCACACACTCTCTCCAACCAATATTGTCTCCACTGCACTTCAGATGGTATGGAGTTTTTGGTTAGACTTCCCGGGGGGTCACCCATCACAGGAATGCTGTGCGGATTAAATTTCTTAATTAAATTGGGTGTCTGTGCGGATTTTAAACAAATAATTAATAGGTAATTAATTTTAATTTTTTTTTACATTTCTTAATTATTTTAAATGTTTTTAACTATTTTCATTTCTGCTATATGGAAAGGAACTTTTGCAATGTGGAATGGACCGAAAACTAGAAAATCCAAGAAGAGAAATTTGGTTTGGTCAAGCACAAAGGTAATAAAATCCAAAATACTACATTTTACAATTGTATTTTTAATTGAATAATTTTTTCTTATGTATTTGAGTTTTTTGTTCAAATTCAATTGTAAACTCCTTTGCAGCCGGGTGGGACAAAAATGTGCATACTATGTATACATCATGATGAGAGACATTTTAAATATGAATGGAGATTTTTCCTCACCAAAGTCCAATCATAACTTGGTAAGCTTAATGAACTATTATTTATCCTATTTATATTTATAATTATACTATCTTATTTTTAAATATATTTAATATCTAAAATATGATATTTTTCTTAAATAATTAGATAATGCTATTTGGGTACAAGATTATGTGGACGAATTCAAAGATGAATGGGCAAGATATTTAATCGATGGAATTTCTAATTCAGAATTTTTTTTTATCGAGTATCGATTAAATATTAGATAAATTAAATGTTATTATTGTACTATTTTATTTAATATATGTTACATTTACTTTTTTTCATTTTAATTTTATAAATTTTAATCCAATTCATCTATTATAAATTATTTTAAATTGTTCAGAAAAATATATATTTGAAACCCTAAAAATATAATTTAGAAAAACCAAAAAATAAGGATAAATAAATAAATAAAAAATAGATATGACGACGCACAATGTGCATCGTCATTGGTCTCTTACACAACGGACATTGTGCATCTTCTTTGGTCTCTTACACGGCGTACAATGTGCATCGTCTTTGGTCTCCTCCACGCCACATCACACAATAGCACGGCACATTTTGCCTATCATTTTATGTGATTTAGCCACGTGGTTCTGACATGTATAGATATAAAGACGACACAAAAAAACCGCCTTATTATCAATGCTAAAGACGACAGTTTTGTTCATCGTGTATTCTTGAAACTTTTTACGACAATTTCAAATGTCGTCTAAAGCCGTCCAGACAACATTTTATGTGCGTCGTGGGAAGGATAATTTTTCGTTGTGTAGGATATTTTCTAAATATGTTTTTATGAAAAGAAAGATAATAAATAAATGAGATAATTATAATAAGAGTAATGCTACAAATACCAAAATATTTACCAAATGAATGGGTTAAGATATTATTAACTCATTGATATATTCATATAACTTAAATATGAATTAATTGGACTTTTAAATAGAGAATTAAATTAAAATAAATAAACTAATAAGTATTGACACATTATTTGCCACATTATTTGGCAACTAAATGTAGCTAATATTTAAGAAAATTTATCAATATTATTAAACTAAATGCCTCCTAATTTATCAGCAATGTATTTCTGTATACAAACTTAATTACCTTCTATTTGCATTTTCATTGCAATTTATCATTTTTTACTTTAAATAGATAATTAAAGTGAAATTTATCTAGCAGAAGACAAAAAGAGGACGTTATCAGATCAACCATACCAGCATGCTGATAGGAGAATATCTATATATATGTGTGTTTATTACATTTACGTATACAAACTTAATTACCTTCTATTTGCATTTTCATTGCAATTTATCATTTTTTACATTAAATATATAATTAATTAAAGTGAAATTTGTTTAGCAGATGACAAAAAGAGGACGTAATCAGATCAACCATCACAACTGATAGGAGAATAACTATATATATATATGTACATTACATTTGATTTTTTTAAGAAAAAAAAAAGATTAAATTTGAGCCTCGTTTTGGTATTTATCAAAACAAAACAAAAAAAAACCTTATTTTGGTAAAAACGGTGTTTCCATTTTCCTCCGTATTTCTATATATATTTAGGCCATATGCCTTGGTAGAAAGAGCGGAGCAATTAATCTGCTTACAATAAACTAGGATTCACATTTTCAAAAGTTAAATTCAATCCATTAGTGTGAGAAATAAATTCATCAATTAGCAATTATATAGTTAAATTTCGTTCATTGCTACCTGAATAAACTGGTTGTAACATTTTTTTTCTCCTCAATTCAAACTTGGATTGTTGCCCACGAAACAATATCTTTTATCACTTACTGCAATATTATTTTTATAATTATATATATATATATATATATATTTTTAGTAATTTAGGACCTTAATTGAATCAAAAATTAAAAAAAAAATTAAAAAACATGAGGGTCACTTGCTATGCACGAGACTACTAATTTGACTGAATCTCACTACTACAGAAATAGGCTATAGACGACGTCCCTTACTTTTGTATAAACGTCAGTTATCAAAGAAAGCCGACGTTGATACACTAAAACGACGGTCATTAACTTTGCAAGGTAATAAAGACGACGGTCCGTCGTATATAGAAAAAATAAACAACGGTTCTAAATAAAACCGTCATCCATAATGTACGTAATTATGACGGTTCCTTTATAAACCATCATTTATAAAGCCCTAAGACACGTGGCATCCATGTTTCTGCCACGTGTCTGTTTGTAGAGTATAAATGATGGTTCTTTGTGTTTATTTAAAGTATAGACGGCGGTTCTTGCAACTGTCGTTTTTAATGCCCCATGGATGATACGTGTAAACGGTGTCGTTATCTGGGTAAAAACGACGGGTTTATCTCTAGCTCGTCGTTTTTACCCATTCTTGTAAAAAAAAAAAAAAAAAAAANATAAAAAATAAAAAAAAAAAAAAAAAAAAAAAAAACGGTGTCATTATCTGCGTAAAAACGATGGCCCATTGTTCTTACCCATTCTTGTAAAAAAAAAAATGACGGGCCTAGCTCTGGCTCGTCGTTTTAACCCCTTAACAACGGTTTAAAAAAACGACGAACCTGACTCTGGACCCATCGTTTTTATCAAAACGACACTGTGTTATCTGGGTAAAAACGACTGGTCTAGCTCTGACCTGTCGTTTTTGCTTCGTGTTTTCTTCATTACATGCCTACTCCTCTTTCAATTTCTCTCATTTCTACAAAAACCCTAAGCACCCAAGTTGCCGCCGCTTGCTCCTCTTCTCTCATTTCTTCGAAACCCATTTCTTCAGAAACCCTAAGCACCCAAGTTGCCGCCGCTTGCTCCTCTTCTATCATTTCTTCAGAAACCCTAAGCACCCAAGTCCCCCATTTTTTCAAAAATCCAAAGTACCCAAGTCGCCGTCGCTTGCTCCTCTTCTCCATTGTGGTGTGATTATTGCTTCATTTCACAAAATATTTGTGATTTTTCAACCCAAAATTTTAAGGTGAGTATTCAGCAATTTATTTAAATTGTTTTTAATAAATTGTGAATGCATTATTCCATGAAAATGTTTGAATCCGTGCAGAATATTGAATATATTGTGTTCGTCTAGTTGTTAATTTGTATATAACGAGCCTAACATGTGCATTAGAAAGTTTGAATATTTTTTGTTAAGTTGGTTGTTAATTTGTATATAATCGTAATTGTATAAACTATCCGATGATATATATTAAACCCAATGATATGTATGAACTCCCGTGCATATATTGTGCACATTTTGTGTGAAATTTTTTATATGAGAGTTTCGGTTTAATTAGTAATTATGTATAAGAGTTTTGTAATTAGAATTGTTATTTTAATTAGTATTATTGTGTAATTAGTAATGTTATTTTAATTAGAATTGTTTATATATGAAAGCCATTGAAAAAAAAAATGATGGGCCTATGTGGGAACCGTCGTGTATATATCATGTATAAACGACGGTTATTTGGTAAGAACAGTCAACTATATGTCTCACATAGATGACGATTTCAACCTAAAAACCGTCGTCCATATAGTTGCCCCGTGGCCTCCACGTGGCTTTGGCATGGTTTAAACGATGTTTTGGTCGAACATCTTAAGGTTTTAGACGTCGATTTTGAACCGTCGTCTATGTTTCTGACTATTGATGATGCCTAATTAGACGATGGTTTGGATCAGTCGTTTTAAACACTTAAAACGGCGATTTTTACCGATGTTTTTTACTCTATTTTCTAGTGTTGTCTGTCAATTTTAACTAAATTGAACAAATGTGCAACTTTTTTCAAATAGCAGGGTATCAATTGCAGAAATTAATTGTAGAGATCCCTATGTGAACAAATTCAATTTTAAAAAGTAATAAATTGTATTTAGACCAAAAAATTTAAATATCAAACTCATAAAAAGTAATAAACTGTTTGAAGACAAGGCAAGGGCATGTGTTTTGGGAAGCTTGGGAATTTATGATTTACAATTAAACAAAAAGTACTTAATTTCATACTCATAAAACTCTTACAATCATATTGATTTTAATGTACAGACTGTGTTCAATTATCTCATATGTACCAATAATATATATATATATATATATATATATGTTCTAAATGAAGCTTTATCCATATTCAAGAATACCATGGTTTTGGAAGCTTCATTTAGAATAATATGGAAGTTCGGTACCTTATATAGTTCCATCAAGATTATCATCAAAAGTATGTTTTAGTGACAAATTGATAACAACCGTCACAAAAGACATATTTATATGTGTTTCTATCAGTATTGTCACAAAAAAAAATAGTATATTTATATGTAGGATCCCACTTGGGTGAGCCTTTCAAAATTCAACAGGGTTTCCTACATGAAACCCTTTCAATTTATGTAATTTTTTTTTCCATAATGTGTAATATTTTCTATATTGAGTAATTTTTCTTCATAATGTGTACTTTTTTGTCCATATAATGTAATTTTTTTTTTCATATCATGTAATTTTTTTAAAGGGTTTAAGTGAAACCCCTCAAACAAAGGGTTTCACTTGAGTTTTTCCCTTATATATATATAAATTAAAAAAGAAATCGAAGGTATTAAGGTCAAAACAGTCCAAAATTTCTCAAGAACAAAATAATTAATATATAATCAATATGCATGACATTCTTCAGCACATGCCCCAGCACAACTTGCACAAGAAACTTATTAAAATTGATATGGAATAACTTCGGAATTTATACTGAAATATACTATGTAATTAAAATATATATATATATATAGAGAGAGAGAGAGTATATGATTCATATATATGGATTAATTAAGGGAGGCAATTGCATGCTTGATGGACGAACAGACAGTACCACAGCAATCGCACATGTGGTTTAGACAAATAGGAATACCCTTTCCAGTACAATTAATCTTAGAAGCACACTCAGAACTGTTTGACCATTCAAATTCCACCAATTTCCTGCCTTCCACTACTCCAATCCATAACATAGTTACACCTGCATACATACATACATACTTACATTAGCTATGACCCTTAATTCATCAAATTTGTACGTAAAATTTTACTGTAATGGACAGTATCGCGCAATTATGATGATGGAATGATTATCAAATGGTGAAGGGCTACGTCGCCCACTACAAAACAGACCTATTTACAGAGAGATTGAGAGAGGCCAACATGCTGCAATGGCAAGCAGGACAACCAAGGAAGGCTTTCTAAAGGAAGCTTTATCCATATTATTGAACATGTTACCCCTACTCAGATAAATTGCTTTCGCTACAAATTGTAGTTTCTCTGTTTAATATATATTGAATTTGTGCAATGAGAGACAGAGAGTAAACACAATCTAAATCCAGCAGAAGTTTAAAATGGTAGCACTACAGAAAAAAAGAGCTTTCTGTGACGGAAGCAAATTCGTCACAACGTATAGTATGTGTGACAGATTCGTCACACAATCCACAAACTGTGACGATAACTAACCCGTCACAGTGCTTTCACAATAACCCCGACACAAATTCTCTTCAGTGACCGTTTACTGTTTGTCATCACAAAAAATATAGTTTAAGTGACGGCATCAAACAGTCACTTATATGCCAATCCATTATAAAATTTCAGAGTAAGGGTTAAACACACACCTGGTAGCTAAAATAATCTTTGCAGGCCAAAAAAGTTATATTAACTGCCGACAGCTATCAACCACACAAAGTGTATAAAATACATAAGAATAAATCAAGAAAACCAATAACGACCAAGACTCTGCAACAGAAAAAAATAAAAATTTCTCCAGTCTAGCAGCAATACTATTAGAGAAGTACAAGAAAACACGGGTAGGAAACCAAGTAGAATTAAAAAGAATTTAATTTGCTACATTGCATTCTCAGAGGTTAGGTTACAATAACATATTGGCTGACAGCTTCAAACAAATCTATTTATATTGCATTGAAACAATTACATCATCAACTAAGACCAAAAACACATTCCAAAAACTCAAAAATTTCACTAATTTTTCATTCTCCAACTCTCTACTACAACGCTTATCATTATACAATGTAATTAAGCTTAGAAAACATGATTTACTTTCAATTGGAGCAAAAATTTCACAATTTCTCCAGAAATATGAAAATCCCCTTTGTGTTATTTTTGTCAAATCTCTAACCTATCTCACTAAGTTTCAATTCCAACACTTGAGTTTTGTAAAGGAGTGAGAGATGAAGCTTTTAGTACAAAGATTCTAATGAGAGGTGGCCAGAATCTCTAAATTTCCGGTGATAAGGATTTTCGGTTAAACTCCAAAAACTCGCACCTAGAATGGTTCTTGGTTAAAATAAACCTTACCAAAGTGTTTAAAAGGCTCTAAAACCTATGGGTAACCTATTTCTAAGCTTGATTTGGAAGAGATTGAAGCTACACAAATTTTTCTCCTATCAACAATGGTGGCCGACACTCAAAATGGTGGAAAAAAGCTGGTCTCTGCGTGAGGAAGAAGGGCGGGAGCTTAAATTCAAATTTTGCCCAAAACTTCCAATTTTGCCCTTCACTCAAAAACACATAACCATTTAACTACAAGGGCAAAATGGTCATTTTAATTTTTACTTTCATTTTATTTTTTATTTTTTTCTTTTCTACACTAATTCTAATTAAAATCACTAATACATAAATTTTAACTCTAAGTTTTATTTTATTTCCTTTAGATTAACTTTAAAACTAACAAATTTATTTCACTAACAATTATTTTCATTATACTAGCATTAGTGTTATTAATTATATCATTAAACATAATTAACTCTAATTACCTTGCTAATCACTATTTAAGTTTTAGGATGTTACAGTCATATTTAACAATAAATTCAAATGTAACATATATAATATTGTCACAGAATCATTTCTAATTAAATAATTATTTTTTTTCATATAATTTGTGACAACATTTGTGATTTCTATCACATATAAACTCAAAAAATTCAAATGTTTTTTGGCTCCAAAAATTTTATGACAATTAGTGACGGCCTATTGTGATGAGGTAAAATTTGTCACATTTAATGTACTTCTTGTGACCGGATTATATATCCGTCACTATATGCTCTATTTATGTGACAGTTAAGTGACCGTCACAGTGATTTCCGTCACAAAAAATCTTTTTTTTTTGAGCAACTGTGACAGGGTAGTAACCGACACAGAAATGAAAATAATTTTCTTAATATTTTTGGAAGGCAATTAGTGAGAACATCTATCATTTTATGTCACTAAATGCAAACAAAAATTTAAAATTTTGTTCCCTCGCAGCTGAATTAGTGACGGCAAAAAATTTGTCACAAATAATGAAAAATGAATTCATAATTGTGATGGAATTTGAAATTGACACAGAAAACTGTATTTTGTGACGGGTACATTTCTGTCACAAAAAATCAATTTTTTTTTGTAGTGTAGGTCGAGTAATATTTTAAATAGCTAATTTGTCAAGGTGTTGATTTTGTTACTTTATATACTATTATATATACTAAATATAGAAAAGAGGTGCATCAACTTGCATAAGAAATTATTTGGTATAATGATGGACTTATCACCTATTATAGACCTAATTAGATCTGGCAACATGTGGATGAAATATTTGTGTCAAAGTTTCTTCCTCAAATATAATCCGTTATGCTTTTATATTGAAATAGATAAACTTAAACCGATTCATTTAATTATCGTGTATACAGTACTTAACACCCTATTAACCTGTTAATTACTCAATTTTCAAATTTATCTTTAAATACAATTAAAAAATTGTATGAAAAATATTTAAATTAACAATTAGTATTACAAAAAAGTTACCATAAAATAATTATATTTACATAACAAATATTAAAAAGATAAATTAAAATATTAAATGGAAGAAAATTTTCATTAATAAATACATAATAAAATATAATATACATATTACCACAATATCTTTCTTAATGTGTGAATGGTTTTTATCGTATTTTACTGTTAACAATCTCTTACTAACATGTCTTGTCGTGTTGGCATTGATATAGCTCAAGCACTTTTAAGACAAATCCACTGATAATATTGCGTGGATACGTAGTGTATTATCGTGTCGTATAAATTTTTTTCTAAATCTAGAGCTTACCAATTTTAAAAATATTGAATAAATATACTTTAGTACCTTGTAGCTTTTTAAATTTGCACATTAGACCTTCAAGTTTCAAATGTATTACATTATGCCTCAAATTTATAGTTTATGCCATATTAGGCCTTCAAGAATCAAATGTATCACATTAAGCCTTCAATTTACATTTTATGTCACATTAGGCCTTCAAATTTTAAGTGTATCACATTAATCTTTCAATTTATATTTTATGCCACAATAAACAATTAATGTACTTTATAACCTTCTAGAATTTTTATTTATTTTTAAATAAAAAGCACTACAATTAATTTAAACATTTAATACTTTCTACTTTGTAAAAAATTACAATTTAGTCGAATTAAATTAAATTTAATAGAATCTGTTAAATGCAGTATAATAACTCTAAAACTCTTTTCTTTTACCAATTTTCTATAATATTTTAAAAAAATGATTTTGTTCCTCCAAAAAATTTATTCATCCTAAAATAAAAAAATTTCATCATGAAAAAATATAGGATTAAATAAATTATCATGATAATTTTTTTAGCAATTTAGGATAAAAAAAATATCACGATGAAAAATATATAAAAAAAATTGATGATAATTTTTTTTTAGCAATTTAGGATGAAATAAAAAGTTTTAAATGAAAAGAAAATTAGATGACTTTTTATTTATATTTTTGAAAATTCGCAGAAAAATAAATTAGAGGTTTTATATGGTACATTTGAAATTTGAAAGCTTAATATGACATATAATATAAATTGAAGGCTTAATGTGATACACTTGAAACTTGAGGGTCTAATGTAGCATAAAATATAAATTAAAGGCTTAATGTGTTACATTTAAAACTTAAAAGTCTAATGTGCAAGTTTATCACACTACATGGTACTAAAGTGCATTTATCTCTAAAAATATCAATTTCATTAACTTATTGACACATTATTATTGTACATTTACAAAGTCAAATCTAAAATTGATAATCTTTTACTAACTATATATTTAATTTGCTTAATCTTAGTATATTAACATATTCAATTCCCTTTTATAAAAAAAAAGGGAAAAAAATATTTATTTTCCATATAATTAATTTTCTTAATTGTATTAGTATATTAACATATCAATTTTTTACTAAGCATGAACTGACACATGCTTGTATTGGTGTGACTTTTATTAAAAGGTTTATTTAAATTGTTGGTCCTTAATATTTGGGATTGATGATAATTTGCCCTCTAACATTTAAAATTGGAGCATTGAGTTGGACACGAGTTGTGCACATGATAATACTGAAACAGGAGTCATTTTGTCCAACTTCTTTTTCTTCTTATTGCCCTTCTTCTAATTCTTCTACGGTTTGTTAACCCATCAACAATCAATTTCGATGGGGGAACCCAATCTCAAGAATAAATAAAAAAATACAAGGTATCGATTGCTGATGGTTAATTTGACAGACCGCATAAGAAGAAGAAGAAGAAGAAAAAGTTGAACAAAATTACGCTTTGATTCAATATCATTTGCATAGCAAATGTCTAACGTAACGTCCAAATTTGACAATGATCAACGGAGTGGGGGAATTGATAAACTGTTTCACTATAATAAAAGAGCATAGCTGCCATTTTCAAGAGTTTGGGACAAATTGTCACACTCCAAAAGTTAAAGACAATAGTGCAAATTAGCTTTTTTTTAAATTACCTTAATACTCTGTTAAGATTGTTGATTGTTCCCTCGAATTTTAAACATTATATTTAGGAACTTCAATTTATAATTTATTTCACATTGGTTTAATTTTCAAATTGATTTCCAAATTACCTAACATAAAGTTTAAAATTTTAAAAAGTTGACTAGTTTTCTCATTAATTAATTAATCAATTTTTTTTTACTCATCTTTTTTGTAACTTGAGAAAACTAGTCAATTTTTCTAATTTTTAAACTTTGTTTAAGTTAATTTGGAAATCAACTTGGAAATTGGATTAATGTAAAATAAATTGTAAGTTGAAGATACAATATGAAATGTTTTAACTTCAAAGGCTCAATGTAAAATCTGACCAAATTAAATAAAAGGTACCATAATTTAATTAATGAAATTTTTTTTAAATGCTTTTATTGCTATGTTAAATCATGAAAATATTTATTTGTCAACACTAATGACATCAGAAATATATGTGTACATGACATTTTAATTGACTATATATCTAAAAGGTTTACTTTTCACATTACATATAAGGGCTTTTTTTTTTTTCTTTTAAATAACAACGACAACAGCTTCGATTGATTAAGGGTCCGTTTGTTAACCCATTCAGTTTTCATTTTTAGTTTTTAGTTTTTAGTTTTTGTTTATGATTTATGGTTTATGGTTTATGGTTTATAGTTTATAGTTTTTGTTTTTGGTTTATAGTTTTTGGTTTGTGGTTTTTAGTTTATGTTTTTGTTAAAAGGAAAAAAATAAAAAACAACAACTATTTTTTGATTTTTTTTTTTTTTAAAAATAATTATTTTGGTAACCATTATTTTTTTTATTAATTTTTTGTATTTTTTTTAAAACTTTATAAATAAATTTAAACAGGTTTTGGTCCGATTTCCATCCCGACTCGGTCGCTCCCGGGTTTCGGCCCCAACCGGGGAGTCCTGAGTTTCGGCCTCGACCGGGCGAACCTGAGTTCTAGCCCAACCCAGGAGGACCCGGGTTCCAGCCTGACCTGGGAGGACTCGGGTTCCAGCCCGACCAGGCAGTCCCGGGTTCTGGCCCGACTAGGCTATCGCGGGTTCCGGCCCCGAATGGGCGGTCCCAGGTTCTGGCTTTACATGGCATTCCCGGGTTTTGGCCCCAACCAGGGATTCTTGGGTTCCGGCCAGACTGAGGAGCCCTGGGTTTCGGCCTCGACCGGGCGGACCTGGGTTCTAGCCCGACCCGGGAGAACCCGGGTTCCAGCTCGACCGGGCAGTCCTGGTATCTAGCCCCGACCCGAACAGTCCTCGGTTCCAGCCCGACCGGAAGGTCCCGGGTTCCCGCCCGACCGGGGGGTCCCGGGTTTCGGCACGACCCGGGGTCCAGAGTTCTGGCCCGACCGGGCGGTCCTGGGTTTCGGCCCTGACCCGGGCAGTCCCGGGTTCTAGCCGGACCGGGCATTCCCGGGTTCTGGCCGGACATGGCAGTCCCGGGTTCTGGCCTAGACCGGGCGGTCCCGGGTTCTGGCCCAGACCAGGCGGTCCCGGGTTCTGGCCAAGACCTGGCGGTCCCGGGTTCTAGCCCAGACCGGGCGGTCTCGGGTTCTGGCCCGACCCGGGTTTTGACCCGACCGGGCGGTCCTGGGTTCCGGCCCCAACCCGGGCAGTCCCGGGTTCTGGCCGGACCGGGCGGTCTCGGGTTCTGGCCGGACCTGGCGGTCCTGGGTTTTGGCCGGACATGGCGGTCCCGGGTTCTGGCCCAGACCGGGCGGTCCCGGGTTCTGGTCCAGACCGGGCGGTCCCGGGTTCTGGCCCGACCCGGGTTTTGACCCGACCGGGCGTCCTGGGTTCCGGCCCCGACCCGGGCAGTCCCGGGTTCTGGCCGGACCGAGCGGTCCCGGGTTTTGGCCGGACATGGCGGTCCCGGGTTCTGGCCCAGACCGGGCAGTCCCGGGTTCTGGCCCAGATCGGGCAGTCCCAGGTTCTGGCCCAGACCGGGCGGTCCCGGGTTCCGGCTTCGACCTGGCGATCCTGGGTTCCAGCTCAACCGAGAGGTCCTGGGTTCAAGCCCATATCGGGCAGTCCCGGGTTCCGGCTCCAATCGTGTTGTCCCGGCTTCCTGCCCGACCAAGCGGTCTGAACTGGGGTAGTCTTGGCCCCATATGGACTGTGCCAGTATTGGCGGTCTCAGTTTCAAACATTGTTCGAGTTGTCTTGTATTTTGACATTGTAAAGGACAAAAAAAGAAATGAAAAACTGAAAATGAAAATGACTTTTTAACGTTTTTGGTTTGTTAAAGAAAAGTGAAAATAGTTTTTGTTTTTTAAAAAATGAAAATGGTTATCAAACGCATTTTTGTTTTTGGTTTTTCAAAAAAAAATAAATGAAAATGGTTATCAAACGCATTTTCATTTTTGGTTTTCAAAAAATTCAAAAACAAAAACCAAAAACCATAAATGAATGGGTTATCAAACGGGCACTTAGTTTTTAGTTTTTAGTTTTTGTTTATGATTTATGGTTTATGGTTTATAGTTTATAGTTTTTGTTTTTGGTTTATAGTTTTTGGTTTGTGGTTTTTAGTTTATGTTTTTGTTAAAAGGAATAAAATAAAAAACAACAACTATGTTTTGATTTTTTTTTTTTTAAATAATTATTTTGGTAACCATTATTTTTTTTATTAATTTTTTGTATTTTTTTTTTAAACTTTATAAATAAATTTAAACAGGTTTTGGTCCGATTTCCATCCCGACTTAGTCGCTCCCGGGTTTCGGCCCCAACCAGGGAGTCCTGGGTTCCGGCCCGACCGGGGTGCCCCGGGTTTCGGCCTCGACAGGGCGAACCTGGGTTCTAGCCCAACCCAGGAGGACTCGGGTTCCAGCCTGACCTAGGAGGACTTGGGTTCCAGCCCAACCGGGCAGTCCCGGGTTCTGGTCCGACTAGGCTGTCGCAGGTTTCGGCCCCGAACGGGCGGTCCTAGGTTCTAGTCCAACCCAGGTTCTGGCTTTACATGGCTTTCTCGGGTTTTGGCCCCAACCAGGGATTCCTGGGTTCCTGCCCGACCGAAGAGCCCCGGGTTTCGGCCCCGACCCGGGTTCCAGCTCGACCGGGTAGTCCTGGGTTCTACCCCCGACCCGGACAGTCCTGGGTTCCAGCCCGACCGGGGGGTCCCGGGTTCCTGCCCGACCGAGGGGTCCCGGGTTTCGGCATGACCCGGGGTCTCGGGTTCTGGCCCCGATCGGGCAGTCTCAGGTTCTGGCCCAACCGGGCAGTCCCGGGTTCTAGCCCAACCTGGGTTTTCACCAGATCGGGTGGTCCTGGGTTCTGGCCCAAACCGGGTGGTCCCGGGTTCTGGCCCAGACCGGGCGGTACTGGGTTCCGGCCCTGACCCGGGCAGTCCCGGGTTCTGGCCGGACCGGGCGGTCCTGGGTTCTGGCCGGACCGGGCGGTCCCGGGTTCTGGCCGGACCAGGCTGTCCCGGGTTTTGGCCGGACATGGCGGTCCCGGGTTTTGGCCGGACCGGGCTGTCCTGGGTTTTGGCCGGACATGGCGGTCCCGGGTTCTGGTCCATACCGGGCGGTCCCGGGTTCTGGCCCGACTCGGGTTTTGACCCGACCGGGCGTCCTGAGTTCCAGCCCCGACCCGGGCAGTCCCGGGTTCTGGCCGGACCAGGCAGCCCCGGGTTCTGGCCGGACCTGGCGGTCTCGGGTTCTGGCCGGATCGGGCGGTCCTTGGTTTTGGCCGAACATGGCGGTCCTGGGTTCTGGCCCAGACCGGGCGGTCCCGGGTTCTGGCCCAGACCCGGCGGTCCCGGGTTCCGGCCTCGACCGGGTGATCCCGGGTTCCAGCTTAACTGAGAGGTCTTGGGTTCAAGCCCCTATTGGGCAGTCCCGAGTTCCGGCCCCAATCGTGTTGTCCCGGCTTCCTGCCCGATCGGGCGGTCGCAACTGGGGTAGTCTTGGCCCCATATGGACGGTGCCAGTATTGGCGGTCTCAGTTTCAAACATTGTTCGAGTTGTCTTGTATTTTGACATTGTAAAGGACAAAAAAAAAATGAAAAACTGAAAATGAAAATGACTTTTAACGTTTTTGGTTTGTTAAAGAAAAGTGAAAATAGTTTTTGTTTTTTAAAAAATGAAAATGGTTATCAAACGCATTTTTGTTTTTGGTTTTTCAAAAAAAATAAATGAAAATGGTTATCAAACGCATTTTCATTTTTGGTTTTCAAAAAATTCAAAAACAAAAACCATAAACCATAAATGAATGGGTTATCAAACTGGCACTAAACATGCAGGATTAACAACTACTTGGATAAGAGAGAACAGTCATGCATAGAGGTCCGTCTTCGATCCAAATAATAGGTTCCATACAAGTTAATTAACGCCACCTTTGCAAGTTCATGTGCAACAGAACTACTAGCACAACAGGTAAAAAGAAAAAAAGACATTCCAACAAAAGATGAAGCTATAGGCTTAATATCTCAAAAAGAGGACCATTAACCGCAATTCCGCAAAGCTATCATCAGCCTTCAAAAGACCATTAAAGCATTAGCCCCTCTTCGGGATGATTTATTTCTGGTCAAAAAACTTTATTTAGAATATTAGAGTACTTTTAATGAAATATGGATTGTTAAATTTAACATGCCATATAAATATATATAGACAGTATATTGAAAAAATGCTCTCCAATGATAATGTCTATAATAGATGTCGAGCTGACGTGGCTTTGACATTGTCAAGATGAATGTTTACTTCTGAAGGCTCTATCAGACATTGTCAAGTTTCCAAAAAAGTAAAATTTTTCTTAAGAATCTAATTTGCTCAAAAACTAAAAATACTTAATAAAATATATAATTAATTAATAACTATAAATAATTTTTGGACATATTACCATTGGAGAATAATTTTTAATGCCACATAAATTTAGACAATGTCTATTTCTATGCCACGTATATAGCAATCCACATTTTCCATTGGAGATGCTCTCTATTGGCTCTTTCTACTTTTAAAAAAAATATACCATGTAAGAAAAATAGATACAGTGATATAAAAATTCATTCCAATTAGAAATAATGTTAAGCTAATGTGGTAAGAATAAAAATAGAAGCTGTCTAGAATATTGTCTACATCTGGAAGCTTTGGAAGACAGTCAAACTCATCAATTTTATTATTTTTATTAATTTTTGTTGAAATAAAATTAGTTTGGCGCTACAAATATTTTCCTTTGCGGCTAGAATTTTTCTTCAATCATCATCTGCGTTGCTCTTCTTTTTATCCATTCCTTCGATTCTCTAATAATCATCCTCAAGGTTTTTTTTTCACCCTTTCTAATAGCAATGTGAAGCACGCTTACGGAAGAATTTGCCAAAGTCTGTATCTTCAACTTTAAATGGTAAGGGTTCTTTTACCATATTTGAGTTTGTCTTTGAAACACCATGATTCATGGAAACTTGCAAAAACTAAGAACCCTCTTCTAACGAATTACTTGTTCTTGTGTTATTGTTTTTTCCTCTTGGTGTTCTCTAAGGGAGTTCAGATCCTTTTCTAGGAGTTTGATAGTGTAAGAGCCATTAAAGGTTTTTTTCTACCTTTTCATATTCTTAATGTTCTTATTCGTTTAAATTGGAATTTCTTTTTTTGCGTTTTTAGTTAGCTTTTTAATTTAACTTCTATTTTTTGATAATCTCCTAAAACCCTAATCTGTTTATCTCTCTTCCTTACCTGGGTGATTAAAACGACACACATTGTTTCATTATTTTTGTACATATGGAGTGGATGACGTTGTATTTTTTGTTTGCTTTTGAGTAAAAGAAAAAGAGCAATGATTAATGGTCTTGATTGGAGTATATTAAATTCTTCATATATATATATATAGTCAATTAATTAGCCATTGCTGGGAGGATGTTAATTTGGTGTATTATTATATACAAGTAATAGATATCAGGGTCTAAAGTAGCTAGTATGTACATGTTGTGTGGCTGACCTGGTATCGGGAGCTCTTAATAGAAGATAGAACTTCTTCATATTGGGTTGGACTCTCAGTATTTTCTCCATAAAAATTGCATATATAAATTAATATCCAAAAACAGCAATTAATTTTCATTTAATATTATATAATATATCAGAATAAAAGGAGAAGGAAAGAGTGGTAGAAAGATCTCTGACTAAAATTAAAAATACATATTCTTTGCTAGGAAGCCAGTGGCACAAGTAACTAAAATAATCTTGTTTTCAACAAATTTGAGTATGCTTTCTAACTCCATTGGAGATTAATTTTGGAGAAGATGATGAGGATATAATTTTATATTATTATTATTAGTAGTAGCAGAGAGGAGTTGATGATTGGTAATAAGAATGAGAGAGAAAGAGACAGGAATTAATGATCAAGTTCACTAGAAACAAGAGAGACAATGGGACAGTAGTGTTGAGCCTGAGGTGGAGGAGGAGGTGGAGGTGGAGGTGGAGGTGGAGGGCATCTCTTCTCACATAGATATAGCCTTTTATAAGTTTTTTTTTTTTGAATGTTAGGAAAGAAAAATGAGGAAGATATATTTGATGTTTTCTTTCCTTTCATGCTTTTGCAAGATTTTATATGTCTAATTTAGTTTATATTACTGATGGAAGGTAAAGGGTGAATAATGATTAATGTACAAGTTTTATCTTTCGTAGGGTTGCCCAAACGGTCATTAAGTTCACTGCTATGCTTTATTTTTTTTACCAGCCAATCCTTAAAATATGCTGCCAAAACCAAAACACTACAAAAAAAACGGGGCTTTTGTGGCGGAAGCAAATTTGTCACAATGCGTAGTATATGTGACAGAATCGTCGCTAAAACCACTTTCTGTGATGGATTAGTATCCGTCACACTTCCGTCGCAATAGCCACGACACAAAAGGGTTTCAGTGACGGAATACTGTTCCTCGTACCAAAAAACTGTTCCGTGACGGCATTAGTTGGTCACAAATTTTAATGAAAATTTTGACATTCCGGGGAGTCGCCTCCGGCAGGGTTTCAGTGACGAAATTTGGTCCGTCACAATATAATATATGTGACTGTCTTGTGACGGTAGACCATCACAGTAAACATACTGTGACAATCTAGATACCGTCACTTGTGAAAACAATGATATATTTCATTGATTTAGTGACCGATATGAACTGTCACAATTTCATATTTGTGACGGTTTTGTGACGGTAAACGGTCACAATAAACATACTGTGACAATCTATACCGTCACAGTAGGCTTTTTTATTTTTTTATTTTCTTCCAGCTATATTTTTTCAATTATTTTTTATTTCAGTAATTTTTTCCTACCCCATTTGAATGTTAATATGGTGTCTCTTCCATACAAACACATCTCATTGAATATGATCAGTAAATAGTACGATTCAAATAAAATAAGTAGTCAAACAACACTTTGTAATTCATATTACATTAAGATATTGTACATGAAGGGTTCAAAAACTGACTATTTCCACTAGAAGTGTTCACAGTACAAATTATCTATTGAGGAAACAAAATAAGTTTCTGCATAACTGCAACATAAACTGAACTACCTTCTTTTAAATGCATCCCATCAGACCCTGTTCATTTTGCTCACTCTAAACCTACTAAGTCGACTAAGTGAAGTGTTGCATCATCACCAATATCATCATTAGCTGCTATACATCTATTAAACGTTTTGCAACTTTTTGTCCATCTCCTTTGTGACTAAGTCAAATTTGGCGCAAAAAGTTAACCTGCAGATGTTCAAGGTAGGTCAACAAAGTTTACAGATTGAACTAATTCATCAAAACAAAATTAGTACTTAGACACCAAATCTAAGATTGATTATTATTCACTTTATATGCATTGTATATGTGTGCATAAAAAATCAAATATGCATAAACAGCAAATGCATGCATCTACAAATATACACAACAATAAACCAAAAATAAATGCCACAAGTTTTTGACTCCATCCAATCAAAAATTAAAATAAAAAATTGCTCACTTGTAATTTAGAATTGCATAGGTCATATGCATATTTGTAACAACTTAAGTAGAAGTTTTTACAAATTTAAGTAAGCATCCAATTAAAAACCTAATTTGGCATAAACCAGTACATATAGATTGCTGAATATGCTTACAAAACCAGAGAGCAAAACCCAAGCATTGTTTCTTGCCTGCCACCAAAGAGATTTTATATTAATAAAAAATTATGTTATAATACTTATAATCACAGTATTCTGAGGTTAAATTGAAACGTACACTAAGAGTTTTCATGTGATGGCCACTATGTTAAATTGTAGGTTTTAGATTTGTGTAATAGATCATAAGTACAAAACATTGTTTGACTTATTATTATGTCCACATTATAGTACTGAAAATCAATACAAAAAAGAAAAAAGAAAAAAAATGAAAGCTTTATGCAAACCTGAAATATGACAGAGGAATGTGAAACTGATGAGCTTGAGTTTAGCTCATCAAAGCCGACTGATCTCATCTAGATTCATTTGGCCAAATTTTCACCATTGCATTTCATTGAATATAAAAACAATTATTTCAAAGGAATAACTAAGAAAAGCAACATTAAACATCTTATTCACCTTTTCCTATCCTATTTCATCAGCAAGCTCATCAAAATTTGAAGCTTAAGCTATATTTATTTTTCTCCTTTTCCTACTAAACCAGTGTTAAAGAAAACTTAGTTAATTACAAAATAATTACCCAAAAATATTTTAATTGAAACTCTAGAACATCAAATTCGAACTTTTAATTGAAAACAAGAGGATATATATTAACACACGGTTATATATATTTCAACCTAAATTCAAATATACTATATTACAACCATCACACCTACAACAATCACACTTTCTCAAAAATTCAACAATTCCCACAATCACCACATCATCAACCACAATCACATACAGTACATCCATAACAATTCCAATCTCACATACAAATCAGTTATTCATATTACAACTCAGAAAATCATCAAAACAAAGCTGCAACTCAAATTGAAGCTATCAATTGAAGCTAACCGAATTGAACCTGCAACTCAAATCCACAAACTAAAATTCAAATAATAATAAAGCTGACCAAGATTAGGATCTTACCAGACCTGCAACTCAACCATTCCACAAACATTGACCAACGGTTACAGCAATTGGACGGAAAATTTCGCCGGAAAATCACGGTTCCGAATCCTTTCCTTGTACCGATCAAATGAGGACGATTCGAGTTCAACGAAGGGTAGAGTCAGATTTAGAAGGCCCAAGATAGGAGAAAAAAACCATACCCGCAACCGGAAACCCGCCGGAATTCGGCGATCGAAGAAGAAACGGGTCCACCGGCTTCTTCGATGTTTCCGGCGATCCACCGCGATTCACGGCCAGAACTCGGTGGAGAAAGGTGGAGGAGGCCCCAGGCCATCTTTTCCGAGCAACGGGTAGGCCAATTTCTGCAGGAATCCGGCAATTGCACTAACAGGGCTGACCAGGTTTGCCCCGTTTCCCGGCAATCTGGGCTGCTCCACGTCCTGTCATCGACACCGTTGAGTTGGGGAGATCGGCAGCTTCAGGTTCCAGGTAATTTCCGGCCTGATCTCGCCGGAAATTAGCCGTTGCCGGCGGAAGAGGGAGGCTCGGGGTGGGGGGGGCTGCTGCACGAGGGAGACAATCGGGGGGGGGAGGCGCGCCCAATTCCAGACCCTTCTGGAAAATTTAAGAAATTCCAGTAAGGGCAATTTAGTCATTTCCTCTTTTAATGTCAGCCTTGCAAAATTACCAAAATGCCCCTCACACTATTTTAACCATAACTTCTCGGTCTTCGCCCCGAATCAAGCATACTACTAGTCTACGAAATCGTATCAATGAGCTCTAGGCATTGGTACCAAAATCAAAACAAAACTAAAACTACAAAAAAAGTCAACTCCGGGCCCACTTACAGTCAATTGGGTCAAACTTGGTCAAATTTGAAAATTTTTAATATTTTCCTGTGACGGGGTATTACAGATTACATATGAGAGTGTAGAAAATCAAATGTTTTGAGCTATGGGTGTGCGCGGTCTGGATTGGTCTGGTTTTTTATAAAAATTCAGACCAAACCATATATGGCGGTTTAGCTTAACAACAAACTAATTTTAATACTATAATACTAAATTCAATAAAAATATTACAATTCAAAATCTAAATTAAAACAAGTAATACAATCCAAACTAAAAATTAAAAATATATATTAGTTATATATATTATTAATAATAAAAAAATATTATAAATGTATATCATATTAAGTGCGGTTTGCGGTTTGGTCTGGTCCAAAAAATATCTAAACCGTAATCCAAACCATTAATGACGGTTTTTTAACATAGTAAACCAAACCAAACCATTATTTTCTACAAACCGAACCAAAAGCAACGATTTGGTTCGGTTTGAATGGTTTGGTTCGGTTTTGCCCATCCCTATTTTGAGCTATCTAGAGGGAAAAAGGCTAAAATCTAAGCTTCCCAGTGGATTTAAAAGGTTCGAATCCTTTGGTGGACAAATAGATTGAAGTTGGGTGGGTAGAAATTTAAGAAGCAAATTTTATCTCTTCTCTCCCTCTCACTTTCGGCCTCCACAAGCAAAACAGAGATTTGTTTGCCCCTGCACATATGAGAAGAAGAAATTGATCTTAATTTTTTATAAGTGTTAAATATATTTAAAAGGAAAAAAATTTAAAATAAAATTAGCAATTGTGACACAAAGGTTTAAAATTCTGTCACAGTTCTGTGATTGTATGGGAGGGAAATTTCCCTCCAAAATTTTCCGTTCAAAATCTAAACCTGTATTTGAATTTTAAATGTAATTGTGACAGAATGACCGTCACAATTAACAAAATATCCAAATGTGACAGATATAACACTGTCACAGAATCATTGTAAATTTATATTATTTTTTTTTCATGGAATCTGTGACGAAATTTGTATTTCCGTCACAGATGAACTCAAAAAATTTTAAAAAAAATTTCCGCCCAGGGATTTAGCCCCACTATTCATGTTAATTTGTGACGGGCAAAAATGCGTGACATTTACCCTAAAATAAATTAAAAATTGTGACGGCCGTTGATAAGTCTGACACTATAAACACCTTTATGTGACGAGCAATTTACCGTCACAATGATTTCCGTCACAAAAGCCCCGTTTTTTTTGTAGTGAAAGGGTATACCAAATAACTGCATTTTATCAGAGATTTCAAGTCAAAATACTTTTTTTTAATGAATGACAAACTAGTGTCGAACTTTGCCTCTGTTTGAGATCCTGATCTATTTTTTAATTTACTTTCCATCATAAAAGAAATCATATTCATTCAGTGATCTAATTCCATCTTAGACTAAGTTTTTGTTAGTTTTTTAGATTGTTGTTGTCTCACTTTGCCATGTGATTGAAGCACAAAGTTTTTTCTTTTTTTTGGCTATTATTTTGCTGCAACTTGATAATATAGAATTCTTGTCTACTGGAAAACTCGATAAGTTTTGTGTTTCAATATTTTTGTTTTTAAGAATGGTGCTTATTTTTTGTAGGCACATATACTTTTTTCTTATTTGTTGTAGGCGTATATACATTTTGTAATTTTTTGTATGCATGTATACTTTTTCTATGGATTCATAAGTTTCTGATCAATTCTCATGCTCTCAACAACTTGCCAATGGTAATGGGTGTATGAATGCGAGCAGTTTACTGAATACTCCATATGTCAATAGCTCCTTTCCATTCCATGTTATTTCTATGACCCAAGCTACAATGCCGACTACAGTTCCAAATCAATTTTGTCATTTATTTTTTCAGCCCAATTATCCCTTCAATCCAATGAATGCTTCATATCCTTCTCATATTAATCAACATTTTGGATCCGGATTCTCGTACCAAGGTTTATTGGATGCTTCCAATATTTCATGTGATACTCGAAACTCTAGTGCACCCAAAGGATCCAAAAATAAAGGCAAGGCTGCCCAAAAATCTAATAATTCTCAAAGTTCTCTTTCCAATAGAAATTGGACTAAAGCTGAAGATGTTGCATTGACAAAGGCATGGTTGCATATTTCTGTTGATTTTGTTGGTAATAGTCAGAAAAGTATAGCAATGTGGATCGTATTTTAGTTTTTTGGAAGGATAATATGGGGGTGGGATACAGTATTGTTCGGAACACTAATAGCTTAGGATGTCGTTGGGCAAAAATACAAGGCACAGTTAACAAATTTCATGGAATATATGAGAGATTGGAAAGAAATCCACAAAATGGAACAAGCCCAGAAGATATGGTAATCCTTGTTATGCTTTTAAGCATTTTTTTATTTTATACGATCAACATATTTAGTTTTCATTTTTATTACTATTAACTGTTTTATGTTTTCTCTGTTTTGTAGAAGAGAGAAGCATTGTGAATGTATAAGGATCTTAATGATAGTATATCATTCAAATACAAACATTGTTGGGAGATCGTGACAAAAAATTCAAAATGGTGTTCAAAGGAACTTATCAAGACAAATGAATTGAGAAAACAAAAATCATATAATGGGATTGATAATCAACCTCTGCTAAAAGTAACATAAGGGTCTAGTTCTAATGAAGATGATGGCTATATCATGGTTATTGTTTCTGCTAAAGGTATTATTTAAGATGGGGTTGTACATCCACAAGGAAAAAAATTTTGTAAAGATAAAAAGAGAAGGTTGAATGAAGAAAAAAATGTGGTTGATGCTTTAAACAATCTACAAAGCACTCTGGAGAAACAAATTAAATTTCAACAAGAGTAGTTGGAGTTGAAAAGAGAGAAAGATAAAAAAGAACTTGAATTGCAAGAGCAACTAATGAAAAAGGAGATAGAATTAAAAGAGAAAGCTCAAGAAATAAAGGAGACAATAATGAAAATGAGGGAGAAAGCTCAAAAGAGAGAACAACAAAACCTCATTATGAACCAAGATCTCAACAAGCTCTCACCAGCATTGAGAAAGACATATGAAACGTATCGAGCTCAAATATTGAAGGAATGGAAAAATAATGGATTTTCTGCAAAATTGGTCGGCTTGGCATTCTATGGATTATTTCTATGCAATTAATCGTCTGTAGTGCATAGAAAATATTTAGATAGTTTTTGTTGTTTTATTGAGATTTGAAATTTAAATTGAATTTAATGGAATCATTTGAAAGCTACGAGTCTAGTATCAATACTCTTATGCTTCTTAGTGAAGAAAATTGATGTTCCCTCCAATATTATATTAGATTAGTATACCAGTTTTTATGTTATATTACTGGATGTTTCCTTTGGTTATAATTATCAACATGCATACATGTTGCTCAATCTGTAGATTTCCACTTGCGTTAATAGGGTTGCAAAATAAAAATGTGAAAAGGAAAATAAAATAAAAAGGGGAAAAAGTGCAAAATAGAATAGAAAACTCATACTTTATAACGTACAAAGAATATTTCAAACCTAAAAACAAAAAGAGTTCCAGTGAGTTATTTATTATAGCTAACCTATTACCAATCTAATACAAAGAAAATTGTAACACTGTCATGGAACTGTATATCAACAAGAAGGCAACTTTTGGTGTAAAAGTAGTTGTTCTATTTATTAACATTTTAATAGTTAGTTTTGCAAACTTTGCTGCCACTAAATTGTTACTACCATCAAAAACATGGCACATAACCAAAACTGGTGAATACCAGGCATAGTCAACTTGTATTTACTATGTGTTTAGATCAAGTAGTTGTTCTGTTTATTACCATTTTAATGTGAATTGTTGTTGGTCTCTTACACAATGCACAGTATGCATTGTTTTTGGTCTCTTTGGTCTCCTCCAAGCCACGTCAGACCATAGCAAGGCGCATTTTGCCTGTCGTCTTATGTGTGATTTAGCCACGTGGATCTTAAGTGTATAGATATGAAGACGACGCAAAAAAACATCGTATTTGATTCTAAAGACGACTGTTTTTGTTTGTCGTGTATTCTTTGGACTTTTTACGATGATGCTTAAAACGACGATATCAAGCCGTCGTCTAAAGCCTTCCAGACGACGTTTTATGTGCGTCGTGGGAAGGATAATTTTTTGTTGTGTATAATATTTTCTAAATATGTTTTTATGAAAAGAAAGATAATAAATAAATGAGATAATTATAATAAGACACTACGCCAAAAACTTTAATAGGCAACACCAAATGCGTGACGAATCTAAAAAATTACGTCGCGAAAATTAATTGGCGACATAAATACAGTGCGTCGTCTTTATTTGAACAAAACAGCAACACAAAAACGTCGCCAAAATGTGTGCGGAATTTCTTTTGCGACACGCCTTCGACAAACGTCACGAAAAATCTGGCTCGAAGCATATTCGGCGATTCGCATTCAGCAAGTGTCGCGAAAAATATGTGCGCCAAATACATTTCCCGACGCTAGCATTGCCATTACTATACATATAGTGACGCTAGCGTCGCCAATAATCAATTTCTTTTTTTTTTTTAAGAAAGATCAACATAATTTTATCTCTTGAACTAAAATTTATAATTTTAAGTCTTAAACTGTATATAAAAAAAATTACAACTATATAATTATATATAATGTAAATTATAAAATCCATAATATTCCAACTTAGCATACATAATTAATAATATTTCATGCATATTTTTATATGTATGTTTATATGTATACATGAATTGATATAAACATATGTTTGTTCAGTATGCATTATACATATATATTTATGTTTATATGATATCATATATTATTTAAAAAAAAATTAATTGAGTATTGGTGACACTAGCGTCGCCAATACTATACATATAGCGACGCTAGTGTCGCCAATAATCAACCTTTAGCGACACTAGCATCGCCAATAATCAATTTTTTTTCTTTTAAAAAAAAAATTAATTGGGTATTGGCGACACTAGTGTCGCCAATACNACATATAGCAACGCTAGCGTCACCAATAATAAACCTTTAGTGACACTAGCGTCGCCGATATTCAATGTTTTTTTTTAAGAAAGATTGACGTAATTTTATCTTTTGAACTAAAAATTATCATTTTAAGTCTTAAACTGTATATAAAAAAAATAAAACTATATAATTATATAACATATAAATTATAAATCCATAATATTCCAATTTAACATACATAATTATTAATATTTCATGCATATTTTTATATGTATGTTTATATGTATGCATAAATTGATATAAAATTCTAATATTTAAATATTTAATAAATATCTTCAAGCTATCTAAATCTATAATTATAATTATAAATAATAAATAAATCTAAATCTAAATTTTAAAAAGAATTGACGTTTAGCGATGCTAGTGTCACAAGTGATGATACTTTTAGCTACGCTAGCGTCGCATTTTTCCATGAATATTTATGGCCGGATAAATTCTCACCAACCCAAATTTATGTCTCACTCTCCCCCCACTCCCCCCCNNNCCCCCCCCCCCCCCCCCCCCTCTCAAACTGAGCCCACTGTCTAAAATTTTCTTCCTCTCAAACTCTAACCGCCGGCGGACTCAAACCCAACTGCACCTTTCAAAAATACAAGCCGCCACTGCCAGACACAAACCCAAGTGCATGTGTCAAAAATACACGTTGCCGCTGCCGAACTGAAATCTAGGTGCATTTTCAATTCAAACCGATCCATCCACCTCTTCATACACATGCTGCAGGACTGTCGGGTTCATTTTCATTTACATTCCCGACTGATGGGTTCACAACTAGAGAAATATTGTTTTATGCTCCCTGATGATATAGCCAATGTAGAAAGGAGAAATCCTGATGAGCGAGAACTTAAAATTTTGCTTCGATGGAGAGATGCAGAAAGGGGTCAACTATGATTTTTTCGGTACTGGTCAAGGTAATATAAGTATTCTAATACTACAATGGATTATTTGAGTTTTATTAAAACATCTGTAATTAATACCTTTTGTAGAGACCATTGGATGTTGGGTGTTGTTGACCCATACTTAGCTGTTGCATGGTTTCATGATGTGCTTCAGAAGAACAACCGTCAAAGAATGACAGACTTTAGGGGTTTGTTGGATAGGTAAGTCTGTATAATTAATTATATATGTGGATGGTTATTAATAAAATTTAATAATTAATATTTATTGCTGATATTATTTCTGGTGATACATATCATGTATGCATAATGTACATATAAGGCGTACTTATCTTGGAACTGCGGTTTTAAAAAATTGGTCTAAATTAATTAGTGACAAATTTCATCGCCAAAAAATGGTATCAGCGAATAATTTTTGCAAAAAATGGTCAATTGCCATCGCTATTCATGGTAAATTTCAACACAAAAAATAGGAACAACTGCGACGCTTGCATTGCTATTTTAGTGGAGAGTTCGCGACGCATGCGTCGCCATTTTGGTGGAGAAAACGTGACACTAGTGTTGCCATTTCGGTGGACAACTGCAACGCTTGCATCGCCGATTTGGTGGCGAAAATACGACGCCAACGTTGCCAATGTATTTCATTATCAGCGACGCTCTCACTACAAAAAAAAACGATGTTTAGTGACGGAAGCAAATTTGTCACAACGTATATTATGTGTGACGGATTCGTCACACAATCAACCAACTGTGACGGTAACTAACCCGTCACAGTGCTTTCGCAATAGCTCTGACATAAATTCTCAACAGTGACCGTTTACTGTTCCGCATTACAGAAAATGAAGTTTTAGTGACGGCAAAAATCCGTCACTTATATTCCAACCCATTGTAATTTTTCGGCGAGCCGCCGCCGGCAAGGATTAAGTGACGGCTACTCTTCCGTCACAATAATGACGTGTGTGACAGTATAGTGACGGCTAACCGTCACTGTTACTTAAATGGGACGGCCAACTAACCGTGACAATTGGGCGTTTTAGTCACTTATACATATTTTTTGTGCCGCTGTTGTGACGATTTTCCGTCACATATAAGTTATTGTGACCGTCCATAAGCAAAGTTCAGTGATGGGTTTTTTGTTTTTTTTCCGTCACACTATACCATTTGTGACGGAATCTATGTTTAATGTTAGAAATACCAGGGACGGTTTCCACATTTTCCCTGTCCCTGTAGCTTAACAATCTCAAGCACTATATCATTATGACATCTCAACCCCAATTGTATAATTAACATATTAAATTCATCACTAACAAATTGCATTTAATTTATCAAGACACATTCATATGAATCCATGCTTCCACAACCATGTTTACTTATTACATACCATAATTCATTAACTTTATACACAACATCTAACTTGTCCATTAGGTTGCACAAATTTTTCATTCAAGCACTTCCACCACTCTAGTGCTTGAATTAAAAATTATGTCCTAACATTTGGATAACCCAAAAACAAAAGTTCAGCTAACAAATTTCTATGTAGTTGCATTTTCACACATCATAAACTTGTCACAGCATTTTCAAAATATACATAGCTGTTAAATGTCAACACTAATCTGCCCAACTTCAACATATGATACATTTTGCATAACCTATCAGCAATGTGGCATAAATAGAAGTCATGACTCACCAAAACAAGCTTCTTTGACATCAAAAACTGCATTGCGAAGCTGGAAATACCCTGCACAAATAAGACACCCCTTTTGGTTTTGTTTCTTCAATATTCAAAAATCGTTTACCCTATATCATTATGCTATCTCAATGTCTTTAAGTGCACGGCTAACATATTTTTGTCATCACTAACACCTTGCATATAAGTCAGCTATACACCTTCATATATAAACACTTCTTCCACAATCACTTTTACTACTTACATACCATAATTCATTAAATATATACACAGCAGCGAACGTTTCCATAATGTTGCACACATTTTTCATTCAATCACTTCCACCACACTAAAGCTTGAAGGAAACATGCTTATAAAACATTTGGAACACCAAAAACAACAAAAAATCAGCAACCACATTAGCTAGCTAGTTGCATTTCAAAAGGATAACCCAAATACAACAAAATCAGCAACCAAACAAATTCATCAAATATTTCCAACTATTTATATCTTGAAGGAAACATGCTTCTAAAACAGTTGGAACACCAAAAACAACAAAAAATCTACATTCACATTAGCTAGCTAGTTGCATTTCAGTAGGATAACCCAAAAAAACAAAAAGTCAGCAACCAAACAAATTCCATAAATACTTCCACCTATTTATAGCTCGAAGGAAACATGCTTCTAAAACATTTGGAACACCAAAAACAACAAAAAATCTACATTCACAGTAGTTAGCTAGTTGCATTTCAATAGGATAACCCAAAAAACAAAAAATCAGCAACCAAACAAATTCCATAAATACTTCCACCTATTTATAGCTTGAAGGAAAAATGCATCTAAACTGTTTGAACACCAAAAACAACAAAAAAATCAGCAAACATACTAGCTAGCTAGTTGCATTTCAAAAGGATAACCCAAAAAACAAAAAATCAGCAACCAAACAAATTCCTGTTATACTTCCACCGCACTAAAGCTTGAAGGAAACATGCTTATAAAACATTTGGAACGCCAAAAACAACAAAAAAATCAGCAAACATACTAGCTTGCTAGTTGCATTTCAAAAGGATAACCCAAAAAACAAAAAATCAGCAACCAAACAAATTCCTTAAATACTTCCACCTATTTATAGCTTGAAGGAAACATGCTTCTAAAACATTTGGAACACCAAAATAAACAAAAAATCAGCAACCATATTATCTAGATGGTTGCATTTCGACACTAAATCAGTGATATTCACATCCTTCTCAAACTTGAAAATTGCTATTACATGTCAAAACGTATATTCCCAAGTTCAACATTTGATGTATATTCCACAACGTAGCAGCAATGTCTCACAAATATTTTTACCTATTGCCACCACACTAAAGCTTGCAGTAAAAATTCATCTAAACAGTTGGAACACATCATGATAAACAAAAAAACAGCAACCTTATCCGCTAGCTAGTTGCATTTCGACACTACTTCAACATTCCACAGAATTCTCAAAATTTAAGAGTACATTTAAGTTATCAAAACACATCTTCCCAAATTCAACATTTGATGTTTATTGCTTAACATACAACCAATGTCTCACAGCTAGATTAAACTGAAATATAATTATCAGTCTTCCTAAATATTCAGCAATAAACTTTTGTATAACCCAAAAATAAAAAATTTAAAGAGAATGACAACGTACCCAAATGACCCGCTAAGTATCATGGCGGGGCTGACTATCCCACCCAGGTGTCATCGACTCAATATGGCCTTGCAAGGATTTGAGTGTTGCCTCCATCTCAGCCATACGTGCTGCAAGCTGCAAGTTTTGAAGCTTCAATGCTTCATTGCATGCCCTCGTTTCTTGCATCTCCTTTTCAACCGCAGCCGTATCAATTTGTCCTCGCTTTAAATGATGCAATGGGCCAAATCCCATGCCAACTTGATGGCCACGTTTAGGAGGCAGCACCTTGTCGAATATCTCATCGGTTGTCAACTCTAACCCTTCCTAATCTCGCAGCCTTAGTAACTCCTCCTGCATAAACAACATCATCCATGTATAAGTCCGAATTTCGTATAAGTTTTTGCGGAATTTAAGTTATCGCTGAAATTATATCATTTATATCGTCAATGTGTACATTCATGAACTTCCACAAGACAAGCTAATCAGCTTTACAATCCACTAAATGCTATTAAAAAAATATGTAATCAAATACTTCACTGTATATTCAATAACATCCGTGAAAGTGTTGGAATCCCTCACTAAATATAGCAGCAAATATATTTATATGTATATATATTGTACTATGTTATCTTTCTAAGTATTTATGTTGCAATTTAAACCCATTTATTTTTTATCAAGTTGTTGTACAATTTAAGATACTCACATAAACCGATTTGGACTTCTCATCCACCCATTTCTTCTTGGTTGCTTTGTAGTGGGTGGTATACCACAATGAATACCGGTCCACCGATCCGTCCTATTCAATTAATAAGCATACAAGTTCAGGAATTAGTTTGCTGCAAAAAATTTAGCCAAGTTCAATTTAGACATCAAAACTCAATCTTACCGGCTGCGTGGCCTCGCTTGCAAGTCTAGCAAACGACCTCGTGCCCGAACTATGATTAATTCGGGCTGCACCTCTATTATGTTTGTTCGTTGCACTCATTTTCTGCACGTCGAATTCACACGTTAGCAAAATGAATTTGAAATGTTTCAAACGATTGTATAGTTACTAATTTTGGTAGTACCTTGAATTTTTCAGACTTGAACCTCTCAACAGCCAACAGCCATTCATGCAAAGCAACCTCTCTCGGACAAGCAGCGACAACTTCTTCCTCTGTGCTACACTTATCATACCTCTCTTTCAGCCTATATCTCCAGCTGCGGAATTGTTTCTTCAACTGGTTGTGCAGCACTTCGTAGTTGTGTGGTTCGTCACCTAAGTCAAAGTTCCGCTGCAACAAAGTTTCACATAGTTAGGACAGCACACAAATGACACATTTGTTGCTGCAGCTTATTACTAAGTTCACATATAGATTTTTATGGAATGTAAGTGTCAAAAAATGTCTTCACCTTCAATTCGTCCAATATATCTTCTTTCCTATTGGTAAGGACGTCACTCCATTCATTAACATGAGGCGGGGCTTTGCTTCTTATCAGTGCCCCAATTTCAGTGGTGATTTCTTGGGAGAATGCACCAACAAACCGCATCACATGCTTGGGCACGGTAACCTTCATAATCCCCATATTTGGGAACTTCTTCCTCAAAACGGTAAGACTTCTAGTTGGTCCACGCTTCCTCACCGGTGCTGTAACTGCCAAAATGTAATGGTTGATATTAGTGGATTAAGATAGCTAAAAATCAGCAACTCTGACAACCACATTCTTTGGCATGCACATTTTTATCAATCCCACAAATACATGTCCAAAACATAACAATTCCTTACCGTTTGAAGCTGTTGTGGCAGCAATCTGTTCACCTCCATGTTCAGCTTGCATGTGCCCGCTGTCACCAACATCTAAGGCATCAGTAGTTTCAGGTGGCAGTGTCGCATCATCATCGTTCGGTTCACTAATATCGCGTTGGTCCTCTTGTGGCAGGTCTTCCGCATTATCACAAAGTAAAGACGAGGATGCAAGAGTTGCATCGTCCTCATCGTCATTACTTTCGCTTCCATTACTACTGCAGTCAACAATCATAGGCTCGACAATGCCTTTGCGACGCGCTGCTGTCGCACGAAACGCTCGTGCTTCCCGTGGCAAACTTCGTAGCACACGGCTTGTTTGAGGCGTGCACACTCCTACAGCGACAATAAAAAAAAGAGCGGTTGTTCCACACACAAAAATACATGTGCAATCATAAAAATCAACGCTAATATTGTTTCGCTGTCAACAATGATTAAATTCGCCAAAACAAATATAGTTAACAATTTAAATAAGTTGTATGACTTCAAATTAAATTAAAAGATAAACGTAGGACTAACTTTGTACGGGAGAATGAGGTTCGTCACGCTCATCGACACTCTTAAAAAGCTGGACATTCACCCGGTTTCTCGGACTTCGGTGTACCGGAGGCAATGGTTGAGACATTGCAACGCCTTTGCCTATACGAAAACAGAAAATTATAAAATTCTATTTCGACCATCCCATTAGGGGCAGCAAAGTATTTTGGTTTTTCACCTTTTGTTTTTGGTCCAACACGTGAAACGTTAGGTGTCGATGTCATCTCGTGTCCGGGTGTCGGTGCGGTGCTTTGAACACTATCCGCTTCTCCTCTACGCACACTAACCCATTCATTCCCTGCGGTCAATGAAAGCAATTTACAGCCGCTGTGTTAGTCCATTAGTCATTACTAAAAATGTCATTGAATGCAGCAACCAAGTTAGACCAACTGTATATAAAGGTTAGAATGTTAAACATGGGCACGTTTGCTTCCCGCAATGTCCGGAGCGTGTTTCTCCCCTCGTTTTCGTCTGTGGTTTGGTTGTGCTTTGTCCTCGTCGCAATGGTAGCTTCTTACCCAACATTTTAAAAAATCAGCAACTGATTATATCCTACCTGCACAGCATTCAATCAAGTGGTCGTGTAACATAAATATTTGAACATTCCATATTTTACGATATCCAACAAGGAAAGTTAATTATGCAAACCTCACAGTAGTTTCACAAAGATTACAACACACAAATTAAACATGACACGCAAAATAAATAACCATCAATAGCGACATATGCATGCCGAAGTTAATAAAGTTACAAAAAAATTATGAATCACCATCGGAGTCCTCAGTAGAGGATCCGTTATGCCTACTTGTGCTGTCACAATGCACACCCTCGTTTATCGCAACACTCGAGACACTAACAAGCTGACCATCCATATCCATCCTTTGGGTATGTGAAAATTCCTCTCCCAAATTTATGTCAAAGTCGCCAACACACTCGTTCTGTTGATAAGCATCGTCCACCGATGTATCGACAAACGGTTTGGTTACTTGAACGTCATACAAGTTGCGGGGCGGCACCCGCTCAACAACAACCCAACCCTTTCCCATCTTTTGGTCCGGTAGATATACAACCTCCTCCGTTTGAGCTGTGAGTACGTACTGGTCGTTCTTGTACCATGTCTTGGATGCTCTTATACTTAGGATATTAAATTCATCAGTGGTGAATCTACTTCGGCTACCAAGGTCCTACCAATCACATTTGAAAATGAAGACTTTCTGATGTTCTCCTCCATAGCTAAGCTCAAAGACATCCCGGAGTACACCGTAGAAATTGATTTCTTCACCTCCGTGTTCAGCTTTAACGACCAAACCACTATTCTGAGTTGCTCGACATTTGTCGCAGTCGATTGTGCGAAACCTATGTCCACCTATAAGGCAGCCACTGTACCGAACCACTCTCTTATTGGGACCTCTAGCAAGCCGTTTCACATTGTCGACTGTGCCATCAATGTCGCTGGCATCAAACTCACGCAACTGCATATTACGGATCACAAACACAAACTGAGTTTAGCATGGTTACCAGCCGATAGAAGTGCAACCCAAAACAGTGCCAAATGTATTTCGATATACATACCCGCTGTAGCAGCCACCGAGGAAAATGTGTCTGCTGATACGCATGAATGTCCGTAGTAATTTCACCTCTGACTTGTTCTCTATGTTCACTACAAATAGAAGTATACGTAGTGAACATTACAAAACCCCATACTTTGTTAAAAGCATTAACAAAAACTTCAAACGTGGAGTAAATATATTTGCGTTTTACTTACTCAATATAGGGAAGGACTTCGGTGCAATTGTTCAAAACGTACCATCGGATCTTCGTCCACTCGATCATGTCAAGCTCTTTATATTTTTTTCCGCCAAGACCATGGGCCTTATGTGAGAATGTAGAAAATGTAGACCTCTCATTAGATAAATTGACATTGTAGTTTCTTTCCGGTCTATTAAACCTTGTCTCCACATCACGAAGATACATGGAGCAAAAGAGAAGACATTCGTTTGCGACGTAAGACTCGGCAATCGATCCTTTGGGATGCGCTTTGTTACGGATATAACATTTCAGCTTGTGTAAGTACCTAAAAAGTGGAAAATTGTTAATTATACATGTGTGCGCAAATGTAACGGAGGCATCTAGTTTATAACAACGGAGTCAAACTGGTCAAAGAATTACCTTTCAAAAGGATACATCCAACGATACTGACACGGGCCCCCTAGTATTGCTTCGCGTGCGAGGTGAATTGGTAAGTGGACCATGACATTGAAAAATGAAGGGGGAAACATCTTCTCGAGCACAGACAATGTAACAGCAATGGACTTCTCAATTTGTAATAAAGATTCTTTCGTCAACGTCCTCGAAGTCAACTCTCTGAAGAACAAGCACAACTGAATTATCGCAGTACAAACATCTCGGTGTAGGGTACCACGCAGTGCAATTGGAAGCAACCGCTGCATAAGGATGTGACAATCATGGCTCTTCAAGCCGGATATTTTTGTTTCGCTCATGTTAACACACCGTGAAATGTTGGAGGCATACCCATCGGGAAGCCTCACATCAATAAGGAATTGGCAAACTTTTCTTTTTTCAGCATCACTGAGCATGTAGCATGCGGGGGGCAAATACACGGATCCATCCGTGCGTACTGGATGGAGGTCTTGCATAATGCCCAAAGCCTCTAAATCCAAGCGAGTATTGTAGGTATCCTTTGTCTTTCCTTCGAGGCCCATCAGTGTTCCTAACAAACTATCACACACATTCTTTTCAATATGCATAACATCCAGGTTATGCCGCAATTGAAGAGTTCGCCAGTGTGGCAAATCAAAAAATATTGAAACTTTGCGCCAATTAGTATTTCAATCAGCATGCTTCCGTTTTCTCCGACCACAAGACAATTTACCAAAGGTGGGTTGGCTAACGTTTTGAAGCTGAGCCCAAATTTCATCCCTAGTCAAAGCTTGAGGCGGTGCTCGACCCTCCCTACAACTATAACATCGGTTGTTCTGTAACCGATGGCCAGTTGGTAAGAACCGTCGATGTCCGACGTAAGCAAGTTTGTGGCCATGTTTCAAGTAGAGGAAAGAGGCATCAACATTGCATATAGGACACGCTTGTTTCCCTTTTGTAGACCAGCCCGATAGATTTCCATAAGCAGGGAAATCGTTAATAGTCCACAAAAGAGCGGCATGCATTTGAAATAGTTCATTAGTTGCTGTGTCAAATGTTTGCACGCCCTCATCCCAAAGTTTTTCAATTCTTGAACTAGTGGCTGAAGATAGACATCGATATCATTCCCCGGCGATGAAGGACCCAGGATTAGCAAAGTCAACATGAGAAAAGGGTCCTTCATACATAACCACGGGGGTAAATTATATGGGACAACAATAACGGGCCACATGCTATAAGGTGTTGACATGTTATCAAACGGGTTAAGACCATCGGAAGCAAGTCCAAGCTTCACATTTCTTGGCTCACTAGCAAATATGGGGAAAGATTTGTCAAAATTCTGCCATTCTTCAGCATCGGCCGAGTGCCTTAGGGTGCCATCGTCAACCCTCATTACATGGTGCCACATCATGTCACGGGCTGTTTTCTTGGATACGTACAGCCGCTGCAACCGTGGAGTCAATGGGAAATATCTTAGTATCTTATGTGCCACTTTTTTGTTACTAAATAAACGGTTCTTATAGCGCGGTGCATTACATGTTGGGCACACATCCAAGTCCTTAAATTCATTCCAAAACAGTATGCAATCATTCCTGCATGCATCTATTTTCTCATAGTGGAGTCCTATATCTCGGATGACTTGTTTTGCCTTGTAGTATGAAGAAGGTAGACCCGACTCGGCTGGAAGGATTGTGTTTAGTAATTGCAACAGCATGTCGAAGGATTTGTTTGTCCATCCATTCGATGTCTTTAAGTGCAGCAGCTTAACTAGGATTGAAATCCTTGAAAGTTTACACCCGTAGAACATTGGAAGTGAAGCTTCATGGAACAACTTAGCGAAAGGACTTGAGGTAACTTGACAATCAGCTTGGACTGGATTAGATGCTGATGAGTTTGACCATTCGGTGAATAAAGCCTCGTTGTTCAAGTCATTTAGCATTGCCCATGTCCCGTCCCCAAAGACATCATCTTCACCGTCGAGCGAAGCATGATCATCTACAATGTCTTCGTGGACATGGGGGCTTAAGGTCTCACCGTGATACACCCATGGATCGTATGACGTGAGCATTCCGTACACAATCAAGTGGTCGTGAACCTGATCCGGGTATAAGAAGTAGTAGTTGTTACACTGGTAGCATGGACATTTGATTTTCTCCTCATCTTCCATATTGTTTTTTTGCAAAACTAATGAAATCCTTGACTCCATTAACATATTCCGGGAGTGATCTATTACGCACTTGCATCCAACTCTTATCCATCTTAACTTTCAAACAGAAGCAGTGCGACAAGGGCGTGAGTGGAACATGCCATAGCTGTGAGTTCCGAGATTAAAGACACAAAAGTGCAAGTGTAAAAGGAATTCCAAATTCATTCGGTTGTCAACATTAAACATGTTTGCATATAACCAAAACAAAATCAGCAGCATTGAAAGATGAACGATGGACACATAGCAAAATGTACATTCACACATAAGTAAGCAATACGATGTTTTTCCATGTGAATGAGGTGCTAAAGAGACAAAAAAAATTGGCGTAACGTACCTGGAAATAGAAGCCTAACTTGGAAACTTGAAGCCACGATGGTCTCGTAGAGCTGTTGCACAAAACAAATGGTCATTAGAACATTGAAACTTATATTGTCGGAAAAGCATAGGGGTTTCATTAAATATAGTACAAAACCAATAATGCATATGAACCATCCCAAGTATAATCATCACGATAACCCGACTAAATATAACAAACTTAAGTTGATCGAATTTCATTATTAGGAAAAATTTTGGGCAATAAGAAAAATATGGGATTAGAAGTTTAAGCCAAGTTCAATTCTAACAATAATGACATTTACTAATAAAAATAAAGTAGAAAATAATATTCAAAATAAACTTCTATTTGATGGTGCATAGTTCTAAAATTAAATTGTGCCAAATCCTACTTGATATGAAGTTTCTTCTTTTACTTTGACAAACACAAGATTTAAACACAAATTGAAATATGTACTCTCAAAAACCATATATATTCAGCAACCATATATATGTACCTCTCATAAAAAATTATGTAAATGCTAGTTGCAAATAAGTAAGAATGCATTTGTATTAGAATAGAATTTGAATAACACAATTTAATATGAGTGCTTAAAAAGTGAATGGATTATATTGCATTGTCACATGTGTATTGTAAGAGTAAAAAATATTCACTTGCAAATAAATACATTTGACACATGCATGCACGACTGTATAAGTCAATTAGCAAATATAAGAGTACAGTTAATAACAAAAATTGCAAACTCATTCCATGCGGCTCACAAGTCAGTCATCATCTCCGATGGCAAACACATTTTTACATATCATTTTTATGCTTGAAGGTCTACTTTTATCCCTCTACAAGCACACATTGTATATCAAACTGAAATATATATACATATGGGAAATATTATGAATAACATCCTATAAAACGTAGCTAAGTATTTGACTTCTACATTCAGTTTAAGTTAATATAATTCCTTAAATTGAAGTTGCCAAACTAATTGGTGCGAAAGTGCTTTTTCATTTGACGCCGGATTATTTATTAAACTGGATATATGCCTCTAAAGACATCCTATAAAACAAATAAGCAGATGTTATGTCACTCTATTGTTGGCATCGGAACTTCGTGTTTTTCATGTCACTTTCTAGGAAGAGTTCACAATGGTTCAAAGGAAGCTTGAAGTAAAAATTGAAAGGAAAGATAAATATACTATATCAATTGAAAACTGAGAATTAGTTGGCGAGACATATATGAAATACAATTAATCATTACCCAAAACAAAATATACAAATAACAAAAAATGAAGGACAATTAAATTTCTTCAAATTATTTACAAATTAATGGGTTGCAATATTTATTATCATACAACAATTTGAAACATTACTTACAATAAAAGTTTTTTTACCTTGACATATATATTTACTTCAATCGTATATAATTGTTTTCAAGCAATTGGGTTTTTCATTTCCAATATAAGCTAAAGTTAAAAGATGATACAACCAAATTTTATTGCCTTAGTTTTAGACACGAAATGTATAATATACATCTTAACACAAATACAAAATGCATAACACTAATCTGATTTGGACAGTGACATTATTAAGCTTTATCAAAATAAAAGAAGAAGGAAAGGAAAAAAATAAAAATTCCCACATTACAATGTGTTGCCTCATCAAACACATGGAAAAGCATTAAAACCCTAATATATGGCCAAAATTGAAGCAGTTAATTGCATTCTCATATGAATGCAACTTACTCACAAACAACTTGGTAAAAGCAATAGGCTATTTCAAAACTCCCTAAACCCTAAACTATATATCTAAAGGATTAAAGATATATATATATAAACATAGCTGTTGCACAAAAAAAAAATTAAGATTACTCTAAACCCTATATATTAAATCAGCCTCTGATTGCATTTTGGCATGTCAAAATTCAGTTTGCTGGTCTTCTTATACTGCATTGCAATATATAAAATGAATAGAAACGCAACCATGTTTGCCGAAAACAGGGGACTCAAATACACATTTCGGTTTTGGAGGAAAATCAATTGGAACAACACCATCAGACATCAAACACAGCATTGACCAATGGGTTGCACAAAGTATATGCCGAGAAATTCATGCAGCAAAACCCAAAAAAAAAATAGTACAAATCACAAGAAAAAAATCAAAAAACCGCAGGACTCACCGGTGGAAGAGTGGACTGGATCGACGGCGATTAACTCGGCGTTGGTGTGGGAAATGCTCAGTGCTCCTCCGCGGACAGTACGCCGGAGCTGGAAGATGACAGAGTTGCTAGAGCTGCCGCCTGCGTCACTTCAGTTTCCCCTCAAAGCTGATAAGAAACATATCCGGTGGCAAACAGTGCCACTTAAATGATTTTAGCAACTGTGACGGTTTTTTAACCGTCACAGAAACGTTATTTTTTTTTTTTGGGAAGTCATTTAGTGACGACATTTGTCATTTTCCGTCACTAAATGCAAACAAAATTTCAAAATTTTGTTCCCGCGCAGCTGAATGTGTGACGGCCACATATTTGTTACAATTAATGGAAAATGA
Source organism: Ochetophila trinervis (assembly GCA_003254975.1). Classification (NCBI taxonomy): domain Eukaryota; kingdom Viridiplantae; phylum Streptophyta; class Magnoliopsida; order Rosales; family Rhamnaceae; genus Ochetophila; species Ochetophila trinervis. The sequence goes on from QANX01003719.1 coordinate 109,476, forward strand.
ATCTACAATTGTGACGGAAGTTGAAATTTCCTACACATAAAACATTGTTTTGTGACGGGTACATTTCCGTCACAAAGTTTTCCGTCACTAAACATCGTTTTTTTTATAGTGTCTGCGTCGCCAAAAAGCTTCTTATTTAGCGACGCATATTGTCCGTCGCGAATATTTTTCACTTTTTCCACGACATAAGAATTTATGTCATCATTTACAAAGAGCGATGCTATTTTTGCATCGCCTCTTAGAGTTTTTGGCGTAGTGAGAGTAATGCTACAAATACCAAAACATTTACCAAATGAATGCGTTAAGATATTATTAACTCATTGGCATATTCATATACCTTAAATATGAATTAATTGGACTTTTAAATAGATAAGTAAATTAAAATAATAAACTAATAAGTATCGACTCATCGTTTGCCACATTATTTGGCAACTAATTGTAGCTAATATTTTAGTAAATTTATCAATATTATTAAAATAAATGCCTCCTAATTTATCAGCATTGTATTTCTGTATACAAACTTAATTACCTTCGATTTGCATTTTCATTGCAATTTATCATTTTTTACTTTAAATAGATAATTAAAGTGAAATTTATCTAGCAGAAGACAAAAAGAGGACGTAATCAGATCAACCATAACAGCATGCTGATAGGAGAATATCTATATATATGTGTGTGTATTACATTTACGTATACAAACTTAATTACCCTCTATTTGAATTTTCATTGCAATTTATCATTTTTTACTTTAAATAGATAATTAATTAAAGTGAAATTTGTCTAGCAGAAGACAAAAAGAGGACGTAATCAGATCAACCATCACAACTAGAAGAAACTATATATATTTATGTATATTACATTTGATTTTTTTAAGAAAATTAAAAAAAAAAAAGATTAAATTTGAGCCTCGTTTTGGTATTTATCAAAACAAAACAAAAAAATCTTATTTTGTAAAAACGGTGTTTCCATTTTCCTCCGTATTTCACTATTTCTATATATATTTAGGCCATATGCCTTGGTAGAAAGAGCGGAGCAATTAATCTGCTTACTATAAACTAGGACGATTCACATTTTCTAAAGTTAAATTCAATCCATTACTGTGAGAAATAAATTCATCAATTGGCAATTATAAAGTTAAATTTCGTTCATTGCTACCTGAATAAACTGGTTATAACATTTTTTTTCTCCTCAATTCAAACTTGGATTATTGCCCACGAAACAATATCTTTTATCACTTGCCTGTCACAGCAATTTATTTTTTATGATTTTATATATATTTTTTAATAATTAAGGATGAAAATTAAAAAAGTTTGAAAAATATCAGTAGGAGTTAAAATTTTATAAAATCATATATATATATATATATAATCTTGAAATTTTTTGGATAATATACTAAGAATAAGAGTATCAAACTTTGAAAATCTAACTATAGCTCATACATATAATGAACTGATATAGAAGCTAATCAGATTTGACCCTTATCAAGTAAACTGAACCCTATTTGACGAAAAATAAAAATAAAAACATTTTGCGTACCGAAAATGCTGTGAAATAAATTTGGTTTTTTCTTCTTAAAAGGAAATAATTCTGGTTTGAAATGGTTAAAAAAGTATGGAGAAATTAATACTATTTTTTAATTTCTATTTACTGTTTTTCTTAAATTTATTTTTACTATTTTTTTTATATTATATTTTATCTGCAGCATCGCAAAATGAGAGACAGAATTAATTTAGGCCAGGCCAAAGTTTGAAACCAAGATCCAATTTTAATTATCAAGGGGCCAAGTTTATGAGTATAATCTTTCTTTTTATCTTCAGTACTCACTGTTATTTTGATTTGCAAAGTTCAAAGTGCTGATATATTCTAGTGGTAAAATACACCTTTAGAGAGTTCAAATTTTTAACATGTGTGAATTTCTTCTATTTCCTCTGTAGCTGCAATGACTTTAATGTTAAAAAATAAAAATAAAATTGTAAAAATTTTAAGGTCTTAATGCACTTTCGTACATTTTAAAATTGAATTGCTTCACAAAAAGATCTTTATAATTAAATAGTGCAATTGTTACATTGTAATTTGAAAAAAATTGCATATTTGTCTAATTTTGTTAAAATTGATAGATTTTGTGAACTTAAAAGTCACGTGTTGACCTTCAAAATTAGTTTCTTTATTTTTAATTGTATCAAAAAGTAAAAGAAATTAAAACACATGAGGGTTGAAAAGTTTGAAATTCATTTATGATTTTTTCTTTTCAGTTTTTTCATTTTTAGAACAATTAAAAATAAAAAAACAATTTTGAACGTTACTTGCTATGAATGAGACTTTTAAATTGACTAAATCTGTCAATTTTAACTAAATTGGACAAATATGTAACTTTTTTCAAATAACAGGGTATCAATTGTAAAAATTAATTGTAGAGATTCCTATGTGAACAAATTCAATTTTAAAAAGTACTAAAGTGCATTTAGACCAAAAAATTTAAACATCAAACTCATAAATACCGGATGTGTTTGAAGACAAGGCAGGGGCATGTGTTTTGAGAAGCTTGGGACTTTATGATTTACAATTAGACAAAAACTACTTAATTTCTTACTCATAAAACTCTTACAATCATATTGATTTTAATGTACAGATTGTGTTCAATTATCTCATATGTACCAATAATATATATATATATATGTTCTAAATGAAGCATTATCCATATTAAAGAATACCATGAATTTGGAAGCTTCATTTAGAATAATATGGAAACTTGGTAACTTATATATTTCCATCAAGATTATCATCAAAAGTATGTTTTATTGATAAATTGATAAGAACCGTCACAAAAAGCATATTATATGCGTTTCTATCAGTATTGTCACAAAATAAATACTATATTTATATATATATATATATAAATTAAAAAAGAAATCAAAGGTATTAAGGTCAAAACAGTCCAAAATTTCTCAAGAACAAAATAATTAATATATGATCAATATGCATGACATTCTTCAGTACATGCCCCAGCACAACTTGCACAAGAAACTTATTAAAATTGATATGGAATAACTTCGGAATTTATACTGAAATATACTATGTAATTAAAATATATATATATATATATATATATATATAGAGAGAGAGAGAGAGAGAGAGAGAGAGAGAGACGATGTGATTCTTATATATGGATTAATTAAGGGAGGCAATTGCATGCTTGATGGACGAACAGACAGTACCACAGCAATTGCACATGTGGTTTAGACAAGTGGGAATACCCTTTCCAGTACAATTAATCTTAGAAGCACACTCAGAACTGTTTGAACAGACAGTACCCCGCATACAAAATGGTTCTTTTTGCTTGATGTTTCCTTAAAAAGTCTTATCAGTGTCGGTTAGCATAAGTAAGTGTTAGTTTATAGCTTTAAGTTATGTGAGGATTTTAATAAAACGATGGACCTGTGATGTATGTAAGTATTCCACAATGCTATGTTTCTTTTTTTGAATTGAAATTTATCTTCTTTTCACCGAGCTTTGATGTACACACACACATAGACATTAAGAGTTTGTGGCCTGTAAAATCAAACATCATGATAGTAGCTGTAAAATCATGAGGGAAATGCTGAAACTTAGCCTAGAATCTAAATTCTCACATCACAATCCCAATTAAAAGAAGCCATTAAGAATTTTCTCTTGGTAAACTTCACCTGACAAAAGAGAGCAATGACAATAAGAAATACGACACATGTCATAATTTTGCTTCTATTAATTGCATTCTCACCCAGACTTTAGATAGCCCTTTCAACAAAATCTGATAATCGTTTATTACAAATACCAATCTCATTTGATTCTATCATCAATGTTGAACAACAGCTAACAAACCGCAACGAGTTTTTAATTTATAGTCCATAAGGCATCAAAAAGCCCCACACACGCAGACACAACAATCATTCAAGCAATTCACAAACCACCAGCCATATAATAGTGACGGCTGTTAAAAAAAAAATCCAGTGGCACATTGAAAAATAGACAAAACAGCAAAACAAAAAAAGCTTCACTTGTTAATTCATGGAGAGATCAACTAAAAGATAATATTTCCCAACAATATATGCACATATGTATATTGAATAAGATAGTATAAATTATATTTCAAGTGGGAAGAAAATAAATTTACAATTAAAAAAATTATGATAATAACCACTACGCCAAAAACCCTAATAGGCGACGCAAAACTAGCGTCGCTAGTTGTAAACGGCGACGTAAATTCATGTGTCGTGGAAAGGGGAGTTGCCGAAAGTAAAAAATATTCGCGACGTCTAAATTGCATCGCCGTAAAATAAGGGTTAAGGCGACGCTGGGCGTCGCTGATGACCGTTATATATTCGCGACGCAAGTCTCGCAGTATCTTCATCAAATAGGCGACGCATGCATTGCCATTTCTTATAGAATCGGAGACGCACGCGTCTCCGTTTTTCGCACTTTTCTCCTAGAATCGGAGACACATGCGTCACCTTTTCTCCTAGAATCGGAGACGGAGGCATCGCCTTTTCTCCTAGAATCGGAGACGCGCGTGTCGCCTTTTTCTCCTAGAATCGGAGACGCACGCATCTCCTTTTCTCTTATAATTAGAGACGCCCGCGTCGCGTTTTCTCACTGTATTTTTTCACTTGTACGTGCGACGCATGCGTCGCCATTTCCATTTGTGTCGATATTTACCATGAATGGCGACAACAATTGACCATTTTTCACAAAAATTATTCGTCGCTGATACAATTTTTTGGCGACGCAATTCGTCACTAATTAGACAATTTTTTTAAAACCGCAGCAAATCCCTATTTAAGACGTCGCCGGATAATTCAAATTTATTTTTACTGACTAATTAAACGATTTTTTAAATCTTATTTGAATATTTTATAAAAGAAATTTAAATGTATAAATATAAATAATTAAAGTTAAACAAATTTAAATTTAATTATGTATTATAGGCAATAGATTGATGGACTTAAATTTAGTAAAAATGAGAATCAATAGGCAAGCTAGTGATATAACAAATTATATAAGAAAAAAAGAAATATTTTCAAACAATGCGAACAACAGAATTACAAGCAGTTAAATATTTCCATAAGTATTATAATTAAATGTGACATTGTTTTGTAATGTAAAAGTATATGTATATACAAGTGGAACTACGTACTATATATATATATAACTTACTACGATATGAGTGGGAGTAGAGCAGCTGTCCATTCGGCTCTAAAATGGTCAACATATTACTGGGTTTCTCGCTATTTATAATTCATTTTTTTTAATCGAAAAATAATTGAAAAAGGGTTTCATCCGATTTTATCATATATAGAGAAGCGATACTCCGGATTCCCGCAAAGGATAATCACTTTTTTTTTTGTTCAGTATATACTTGTTATTAGTTCATAATACTCGTGATTGGATTTATATGCTTATTCTGATTCTAATCGGAATATTCAAATGATTTTTATCAAATGACTATTCATTTATTGTATTTTCATATAATTCATGTAAATTAAGGGCAAGAAAGCTCTATGGAAAAATGTCGGTTCGATTCGATGTTGTTTAGGAGGGAGTTAGAATACACAAGCACTATCTTGGAACTGCACATACATACCAAACAAGTAATTAAAATAAGTATTAACTAATAATATAAATTATTACCGAGTGTAAAAATAGCATAATTTTTATTACCATGTCCGCCAAATTTTCTCGAGCAACATTATTTACTATAATGTGACGAAAACAAGAGCCTGCAGTTCATGGCATTTAATCAACTTCCTTAACCAATTTAAGCATCCTACCAAGTAATTAAGCCATCGACAGGATGACTTAAGTACCTGTATGGACCTTAGTATCAATTCGTTTGTGGGAGAAAATACATTGACAATTTCGTGATATAAGCAAGCTAAGTCTCACGACATGCAAATACTTAAACATCCTATATCGCTATGTCAAATTTATATAAACATCACTACATTGACATTTCATGATATAAACAAGCTAAGTCTCACGACAGACAAGAACTTAACATCCTATACCACTATGCTAATTTTTTTTTAATCAAAAATATTTTAACAATTTTAAGATATGAACAAAACAAATTTCATAAAATAAGTATTAAATCTTATGACAATTTCATAGTTTAGATATGTCAAATTTAACGACAGACAAGAATTTGATCATCCTTCACTACTATATCAAAATATGATACAAAATCTAATAAAAAACATACCATTAAAATTACCTTTACAAATGACAATTTTAATAAAATAAAATAAATTGAGAAAAATATTTTGCCCAATAAAATATAATTTTGTATAAATTATATATATTGACAATTTTATAATTTGGATATTTCAAACTTTACGACATGTAAAATTTGAACATTCCACACTACTATGTCATATTTAACATATAATCATTGAAAATGATAATATATCGCAAAAATAATATAATAAGACCATTTTAATAAATAAATTAAGTTGGAGAAAATATTTTTGGCCATTTAAAACTATAAATAATTTTTTTTTAAACGTATGACCCAACCGTTGACGGCAGCAAACTTGTGCGATGACGTCAGCAAACCTATATACGATGATGTCGAAATTGACCCGGTTTGTAGACCCGCGGGTACTGCGACCCGCTTTAGAAAACCGGTTGGTTTTCACTCTTTTAGCATTTGTTTTCATACCTGTTTGCGGGATTTTGATCCTCATTCAATTTTCATTTATAATCCGGTATCATTTGACCAATTATAGCTGAAAAACACAAGCCCAAAACAAGAAACTTTTGGCTATTAACGTTTACAAAAGAAAATTGGTTTCTCAAGTGTTCACATCTTAAACAATCAATTAAATATACCAAATATGCTCAAGATACATCATACAACAAAACCCAAACAACAATTTCGATGAAAACAACAAATTATTCAAATTCACATATTTTCACAACATAACCCGAAGAACACGATAACACCGCATGCATGTAGCTATTCCAATCGATTCCAAAAAATTGCTAATCAATATACATATCAAATTAACCCAATATTAGGCTATTAATCTAATCGTAAAACATCAATGAGAAATAGCAGCAATAAGATTCAATCAAAAACTTTCAATTCAACAATTATCAATTATCAAAAAACACAATCGGTTTAACAATCCAATAATATATATATATATATATATATATATATATATATATATATATACGGCCAATTAAATACTCATGGACAAGCTCTGATACCATTGTTGAAAATTAAGCATACATATTATGAGATAATATAAATAAATGCAGCGGATAAATTATTATCTCATTCAGATATCATGTTATTCAATATCACGTATCAACATACTGTTCACCATAGTCTACAATTGCAATTGATTCTCAATTAATGTAGAGACTACAAAACAATAAATATGTTATAGAGACTACTATGAAACCAACCCTTTCAATCGTCTGATCTTTCTTATTAAGTTAAAAATAATACGTATGTTATAAAACAATGACCATCATCTCATATTTATAACCCACACAAAATAATAATATATAAAAATAGAGATGAGTCCAAATTATAATAGGGTTCTACTGAGAAAGAGATGTCAGGTTCTTTTGGTCTAATGAGTCCACCAAATAATAAAGAGAGAGTGATTTCAATGAGCCTCATTATTATAAATTAAATAATGTGTTCAATCCCATCATTAGAAACATTGAAGGCCAGTAAATGAGTTTACTTGATTATACCCAGCCAACATAATTATTCTAACAAAGCATATAAGCAAAGTGCAAGCATACTACTCAAAGGGAGCAATACATGATTTGAATCCCACAAACAAATGCCACACGATGTCGCTCTATCAATGCCTGCTAGCTTCCAACTAACTTGAGCGTGGCAGAACAAAAACCAACGCTCTATGGCACAAACAAATATAAATATGTAACAAGAAGTTTGCATATACCGAGTTTGGCTCCTGGAAGTGACACACAATACTAGCTTTCATGTACTAGCTTTCGAATAACTCGAGCATGGCTGAACCCAAAACAAAGCTCTATGGCACATACGCCACAACCTGCAAGCAAGTTATATATGTCCAGCCCATCGACTATACTTGAAGGCATAACAAATGCATATACCAAGCTTTGCTCCAAAAGTGACACGCAATATTTGTTATCATGCTACTAGTACTGTCCTCGAGATTTTTTATTTCTCGGAGTCATAAAGATCACTCTCCTAGTAACCGTATGCATGCTTGGCAAGCTTGTTCATGCCCACGAGTAGCTCACCTTGCCCAATACGATGCGAGAACTGAGGCTGGTTGAA